>OZ016487.1:2395000-2475000 GCA_963966615.1 Tenthredo amoena | reverse complement strand
TTAAATATAAACTTTGAATATAAATTCGAAAGTCGGTTTAAGCCTCGTTTAATTTGCCTTCAATTTTTGTTTCGTTCGTTGTTATATCATATTGTTATTATTATTATTATTATTCTCACGGTAATATCCTACGAACTCGATATTATATTATTGTCATCCATTTGTTTGCATACATCCCGACGTAATCTGTGATGATTTTAAATCCCGAATTTTTCCGGTGCAATTAATAACGGATCACGTCTGGAGTCAGAATTCGGCTAAATCCCATAGCGGAAAGAATCTACTCGGCTCAGCTGTCGCCCGTCGCTGTTTTAATCTCTTTTAAAATCAAAATTCATTTAATTACATCCCGCTAAAAGCTTGCCGGACTTTAATTTTTAATTACCGTAAACATAAGAGAACTTTGTCTCCAGTTTATTCCATTTCCGTATGATTTTAGAGCTCAGGTTACGAGAATTATACGAAACACGTCCGGACTCAAGGTTGAACTTTAGAATACCTAAATTTACTAATTTTACGTAATATTCACCTGAATATCAAGAACAACATTTATACAGCCGTTACTAAATCACCTCGACTTCTTTATTTCCCTCGACAATATTTCTATACCCATATATATATATATATATATATACATATATAATATACATATATACATACTCGAGCAATTATTTTATTCATTCTTTCCTTTTTTTTCCCCCGATTCTTATCATTTTTCCTTTCATTTTTCCAGAAAGCGTCCTTCGCATGGTCCGAAGGTGGCGAAGAAGGCGGAGGGGGCGGCGGGGGTGGCGGTGGAACCGGAAGTACCGGCGGCCCAGGAGCCGGGACCGGTGCCGGTGGTGGGGGACTGGCCCATTGGGTCAGTGTCATGGCCGAGCACATACATAATCCCCACGGAACAACCGGTGTCGGAGGTGTTCATCATCAACAGCAATCGCCACCCCAACCACCGTATCCATGGAACAACGGGATTTCAGCGGACGTAAGCCTTTTCATCAAACTATATGCATTGTCGAATTAATAATCGCGAGAATTACACGATTCTACGATATTAATTATCAACTATCGATTGTATATCATTCTTTCCGCGTGATCGTACTCTTAGTTTAAAATCAACTCGAAAGAATCGTTCAGATATTGGTCACTCTGCTTTTTTGAAAATAACGAATCGCGGTTCTACTCCCGTTTATACATTCGTGTTGATATGGTATATGTATATATTGGATACAGCAAAATTTTACTTTATTTGAATCTAATAACCGTCACTTTTGGTGTCACTTTTGATTTCAATTAAATGTATGCCTAGAGTTTTGGTTTATCGTCGATTTTCATTTGTTTAAAAAAAATCTGAAGGCGTTGTCGGTTGAGATGTGAAAGAAAAAAGAAAAAAGAAAAAAAAAAAAAATGGAAAACGTAGTAACTACTAGGCCTAGGGTGCAGTGGTTTGTCCTTCCTGCATAACTTATGGGATTAGATGCTCCACCGAAGTGTATACGGAACAGATTAGTTGCGTTTGAAAAAAAAAATCTGTAAAAAAAAAGATAGTCCGCACACCAGGCATACCAAAAGGGTTGAATAGTTGTTTTGCATACTGTACGGGCGACCGGGACATCTGCCGTAAAAAATTGGAAACTTGAGTGAGAGAAAAAAGCGCGAAAAAAACTAGCGGATAAAATAAAACCCGTTGCTCATTTGAATAGATCGGTAATAGGCACCCAGTGTGTATAGTCGCGTATCGCTGGCGTTATATACATAAACGAAAAAGTACTGTATGGGGATGTTCGTGACACAGAACCAACATTTCCCTTCAATTGTTTTTTTTCTTCCTTCTCTCTGACCCGAGTGATATTCAAATTTCATGTTTTTTTGCAACGCGTTAGAGCGCTTGATCTTTTTACCTTTAATTCATTTTCTACGCCCTGTAACGGATTTGCCTGTTTTTTTTTTTTGATTGTTCTTCTTGTTTCTTTTTTTGTTTTTTTTTTTTTCTGTTGTTTCGTTCTTATTGAATGTCAGGGACAGAAGGATGACTGAGAATGTCCATACGACTGGTCCCAGAAAGACGTTGATTATTTTTTTACTTACTCACATTGATTCGAGGATTTTTTCTTTTCATTCTCAATTTCGTCTAAGTACAGGAACGAGGTCTCCGGGCACGTCTTACGAGAGAAGTTCCCATATCAGTAATGCAAAAATTCAAATTTCGAATCATTAATAAAAATTAAAGAGACATCAAGAGGGCCACCCTTTTTTTCTCTTCGTCGCGGCACCCCTAGCAAAATCTTTTCGTGCGGGTAAGACCCCTTTATCTTACCTGTGGGGCATAATAGCGTGAGACTATGGGCCCTTTATACTCTATTCTTAGGATCATCAGCATAGACTACTCTACTACGCCACCCTAAGAATCTGCATAACGCCCTGTGGCCATTTTTTAGGGCCTCACCTTTTTTTCCCTTTGACTGATGCCCCCATCCCTGGGATCACTTTCTAGCTGAGAAACAACCCGATGTGTATTTAATGGTGATGAAACGGGTGCTAATTTCGGGCCCGACGAACTACCGGACTTTTGCCGTTGCAAGCTTACCTCTTCTGTCGCTTATATTTTGAAGAAATATTAAAAAGTAAAGAAAAAAAATGAAAAATCAAAAAACAAAACGAAGGTACTTCAGTGACTCTATTTATGTTATTTTGTTCCTCGAGATAGGTATAACCTATAGCCTGTGAAATTTATGAACCGGGAGCAAAGATGATGGGTTTCATAAAAGATTTACTGTGCTTATATGCGTTTCTGTCGGGAAAGATTCTTCGCAAGAAGAGTGCAGTATGTTATTCAGGATACACGTATATATATATATATGTATAATGTAATCCCCTATTTTTCTAGCCATTTGCCCAGCGGGTGGTCAACCCTTTTAAGCTTTGGCGCGTATTTTTTACGGATCTTTGGTTATAATCTCCTAAAACGCTTATAGCTCTTTAGGCTAATTTCTTTTCTGAACCTCACCTAGCTCCCTTCTTCTTATAAGTAAGAAGAAGAAATGCAAAAATGGTGCCAGTATGTGTGTGAGAGAATTTTTTTTCCCTACCTCTCTTCTACCCTCGAAGATTATGTAAAAGAGCTGCGCACTCTCTAGAAATTAAAATAATGGTCCTACATCCCCACCACACTCACCGCTGCCGAGAAACCCCTTTCATTTTTTCTTTCTCTTCCATTTTTTACTTCTCTCTCTGGTTTTTTTTCTTCTTCTTTTTTTCCTCTCTTTTTTTTCATCACATATTTTTTTGTCTTCGGGCCATGCAAATCGTGCAACGGTATTTGTCTAAAAAAAACCTGTCATTGTCTAACTGAAAAAAAAAAAAAAAAAGGGTCGTGGAGAATAGCTAATGAATTTTCAGGGGGTTATATCCTCGCAACGGTGTCAGAGTACCAGATGGAAAGAGGAAAAAAAAATCCTATAAAAAAAAAGAAGAAAAAAAAAAAAAATAGAAGTGATCTTTTAAACGAGATTCGCAATTTTTTTTTATTTTCATTTTTTCCTCCCATTTTGTCATACATACTTTTTATCTGTTACTTAGTTGGCCAACGATATGCCGCAGGTCTAATGTATTCCCAATGACGTAGCTTGGGAATATATATATGAAAAAATGGCATCCCGCTGTGCGATTTCCCTTAGAAATTGTTTCCTTCTAGTTTCACTGTATGACGGTGGTGATCGGAAAAGATCGTCAAACAAAAGGCGATCGGTTTGACAAACAAAAGATGGTGTTGTCACCACGATCCCATCGCCTAACCCGTGTCACAACATTTGTTCCCCAAGAAAGTTATGGACCCTTTTCTCCTTAAACTATACCTTCGACATTTTCGGGGGATCGGTAAAGCAGGAAGAAGAACCCTGTCCTCGTCCCCGTAAAAACTTTCGAAAGAACCTTTCCAATTCTTGTATTTCCCTTTTCATTTTATCTTTGTGTTTTTTTCTCTTCCTTTCTCTCGCTTTTTCCCCCCCCCCCCCCCCCCCCCCCCCCCCCCCCCCGCCCCGTTGATCACTTTTTTCGAAACGTATATAGTATACGATACAGGAACGTGTGGTAGGTACGCGGGTCAACGACCAAAAACGATCCAAAAAAACGTGGAAACCTTTTTTTTTTCCTGTTCTTTTTTTTTTTTTCTTTCATTTTTTATTGTCCTTTTTTTGTTTTGGCAAAGTCATTGAACTCTCAGTCTAAGCTACGTCTATCGACTAACCGCTTCCGGAATCCCTTGACGCGCCAAAAAAACAGGGACTCCTGGACAAAAAAGAGCAAATATTGAGTCCGATATTTAAACGAGGCTCGCCGCTAACCTGTATATATATATATATATGTATATATATGTATGTATGTATATGTATTTATATATTATATATATAGATACATACGTAGGTATACCTCCTCGCAGTTTCCTGCAAGGTGATCCTTCGTTCGTTGTCACTAAGCCCCCCTTTCTTCCCCCTTTCATCTTCTCTCTTTTCTACTCTAACCGGAGGATACTACCTATTTAATATTCAACTCTTTTTGTTCACCCTTTCATACCTAAGACGCTACGTGGCTAGGGGTTTTTTTCCCCCTTTTCTTATTTTCTTTCTCTCTCTTCAAGGTAGTATAACGCGAGGAGAGCGGGGCAGCTCAGGGTAGGCCCACAGTGTATGTAGATTGAGCAATTGTCTTGGGTAGTTTCTGGTCCCACTTTTTTTCTTTCTTTTTATGGTGGGGTCTAGCAGTCCCGTGAGAATTCAAGACAATTTGCATAGACCACGGATCATTTAAATCATTTTTTATTGTAAGGACTTCTTGTTTTTAATAGTCCTATCTATACTAGGTATATATATATGAGTGGAAGTAGACAACTGCAGTCGGTGAAGAGCAGCAGGTCCTCGTATAAACCGAGCTTTTGAGAACACGGTCGAGTGCTTCTTTCAGATTGTAATTTTTCCTTTTTTTTCGATTCTCATTTTATATTTGTTTTCTTTACATTCGTGTAGGTACATACGTATATAGGATCGAGAATAGACTTTATAATTTAACTCGTGAAAAAACAAACGTTCGATCAAAATCACTATACGCGACTATTGCAGTAACTGGTAGCGGTTACGCTACCCTTCTGTCACGTGATAATTACAATACCGTTGTATTCGAATTTCGCGCCCTCGATCGATACGCCTAAGTTTATAATTTCAATATCAATTCCTAAAATCGTACATCAATTAAATGTAAGGAAATATAAATGATATATCATAAGTTTGGGAAACTAAGATGAAAAAAATATGTAAAAATCGTTTCTGATAAGCTGCAAAGACTTTCGTCTGAAATTTTGTCAGATCGTTTCTCATCCAACGTCGAATCAGGCATGGTCGGACGTCTGCTTTTTGTCATGTTACCAACACGTGGCGTAGAATAATGAGCCTCACTGTCTTATGACACACTCCAAAAATGTACAGCGTGATTCTTGGTGTGGTTGAGATATGTGAACCGTGCACCCACGTATATGATATCTCTGAACAGAAATTAATAAATAAGATTCTAAACCATGCGATATATCTCATTGATCGATTATTACAATAAATAATTAGACAATGTTATGAAAACCGTGAGGTAGAGATAAACGGACACGATAGTTTCGATCTCGTGTTCAAATGGTCCGCGTGACCGTAGCCGGTAATAGTTGCGGTATGCTGGGACAGGACTTTCCCCGAGGACAACCCTCGAATTAACCCATCTCAATTCCACCCCATTGAACGAGGATACAGAATGGGCAATGAAAATATCGTTTGAATATTACAGTGATTGCGAGAATTTGACTTCGTGTTTATTGATTGGAAATGACAATTTTACACAAATATATATACCACCGGGATAATATACTTTATTAATAATCAATGGATTTCTAAGTATATAGAAATAATATACGGAGCACTTGACAGTGCAGCGTATACAGCTCGAGCTACTCACTATTAATTTATTTCTAATTTTATAGCCTTACGCTTCTTATGCAGCTTGTTTTACTCTCTCTCTTAGTGTTGGTATTAGTCTTAAGTAGGCCTAGCTCAATTTATGTATACGAATAGCTTGCGCGGACGCATAGATGTATGAGGATTGTGGTAGGGGGAGGGGGAGGGGGGCACTTGACACACTAGGATATAAAAACAGTGTTGAAATCATTGGTACACAAACGATTCATTTATTTGAAGAATTTTTAGTGGCTGTTTTATTCTACAGAGTCCTGAAGCGTGGTGCGGTAGACGAGTTAAAGATTTCAATTATAAAAGTATACTGCGGAAGGTTACTTGGAACTTGGGCGCGTCTCAAGTGGGTTTGAAAGATTTGTTGAGAATCGAAGTGTCAAGACAGGGTAATCTGGGTATCGTAATGGGTGCGTCGACAGTTTTATAAAATTGTAACACCGGTTCAGACCTTACTTCTAAATAAAAGCAGACCGTATAACTTTCAAAGGTTTCTACAGTTTCTTATTTCTAGAAATATACTCAGCTCCGTCCTCTTCGATGTTCGAGTAGCCATCGTTTCACCGACACTCGTATCCCTCGTACTTCGACGTTGAGATAAACGGTGAGAATTAACGAGGGAAAATAAAATTACTGATAACAAACATCTGGGCGAGTATCTGTCCCAAAAATTCTCGCCAAAAGTTTCACCGAAATCAAAACTAAGGGACTCTTGAACTTCCCGAAACGCGCCGGCTTTAGGTTTAGAGAAGGACACCCTTATTCGTCCCAGTTACGCGGCTCGCGAACGCATTTAAGGGTCGGTTGTCGCTCGGCCTCCGTGGATGGCGAAGGGTAGGAAAAGGGATAAAGTGAGAGAGAGAGAGAGAGAGAGAGAGAGAGAGAGAGAGAGAGAGAGAGAGAGAGAGAGAGAGAGAGAGAGAGAGAGAGAACGGGGAAATGCGCAGAGGTTGGGGTGAGTAGGTCAAACTTTACGGCCGAAGCGTCTAGACGTCGTTCTGCCCCGTTCGGAGCAGTAAAACAGTTTTAAGGGGCTGTTTTACTCGCGAACGAGCGAGACGAAGACGAACGTATCGGAGGTATGGGACGCTAAACAAAGAGGAAGGAATTGCACCGCTATGCAAGCGATATATTCACCCGCTTATAGAATTTCTACGATGAAATTTCGTAATTTCGTGAAGTATAGCGCGGGGCTGGTTCGCGTCGAAGGGGTACGACGACTTTTTTAACCCCTTGATATACAGTCCATGCTTATAGCTGTATACCTGTATACGTCCTTTCGTGTAATATGTTTGGAAATAATTGACTGAATTGCTTTTTAAACCAAAATAATAAAAAAAAAACTTTACGTTTCTGAATTTAGCAATTTTCGATCGTCTAGTTTTTCTTTACGCTTCGTTTTTTGATCTACAAAGTGAGCAGTCTAAGTCAATGGTTCTTGGATGTAATAAAAAGGATCGTCAGCAGCTGTAAAAACGTTTCAAATACCGTTTTTTTTTTTTTGTTTTTTTTTTGTAAGATACACGAAAACCGAGGACCGAAAACTCGTATAAGAGACACAAACATCGCGGGGAAAAAATTGGCCGAAAAGGGCACAGAGATTTTTTTCCCTCTTTTACTGCGATAGTTTAAGTTTAAGAAAGCTATAAGCTTCACGGAAATGCGAGGGTGGGATAATTCGGAACTACGTTGTCCCAGTAGCGTCTAATCGAGCGAGTCAAGTTCGTAACAAATTTCGTTCAACTCAGTTTTTCATCCCCTTCTCTCCCTCGTACCTCGATAAATAGGCAAAGAGGAGGGGAGAAGGAGAGGCACTTTGCGACAGCTGACGAGTACCACACGTGGCTTGGTAAAGGGTCATACTGAATGGGTGTAAACTTGAAACGTTGTGATTAAAAGAAGAAAGAAAAAAGAAAGAAAAAAATAAGAAAAAAAAATTAAAAAAGTGCATAGAATTAGCTGAATGACTGCATATTATACAGTTCTGAATACTTCTCGTTTTTACATATCATATAAAGCCAACCTAACTAACCGATTTCGAATAGATAAACTTTCAGTTTTCGTATATTTGATCAATTTCACAGAGTTTTTATCTTACGGATAAATATTTCTTTGAATATCGTATGTAGAACCGTCGTTGTTAACACAATTTTTCAAACGAAATGAAATATAGCTCGACCATGCGTTATCTGGTGAAACATATAACCTCCGTGCCCTCTCCCAGACTCTCATTTTTCGCTCTAGTTTCAATGTAACTCAAACTTGACGAGGCATTGATATGTATACCTCCTCTTGGTTTTTTTGTCAACTGTACTTCTTCAATCTCAATGGATGAAGCAAAGCAACTCTACGTTCTAATCGATGATAATATATAAGCAAATATAAGAAACACGAAATTTTTTTTAACAAAATTCGTAAACGAAAATCGATGTCTGAAAAAGAAAAAAACTGTTTCTCATTTTCCTGAAAAATTCTGCATCTGCAATTTTCCGTACTCGAATTTCCCGCGCAAAAACGAACGACTCCGTCTCGTGAGAATGATTAATTCCCGTCGATCAGAGAGTTTACAAGATCTCGTATTAACGAATGCAGAGTTGTTCGGTTGTTCAAATAAGACATGTGTCTTATCTGGGCCAAGTGTAACCTCCGTGCCCTCTCCCACACTATTCGTCTAAAATAAATTTCTCTCTCTCTCGAATTCTCGTTCCCTCTTTCTCTCCTCCATCCCCGTCCCTTCTCTCGGTCCGTTACTCTCGACTCGGTCAGTTGTTAGTCTCCTCGTATACTGTAATCTGTCTCCGTCTCGCCTCGTCTCGCATCGTACCTTCCCTCGCACTCTGCGTATCATCGTCTCGCTTGTCTAACGTCTCTAAGCAACACGTGGTGACCGTTCTAAGCCTGCAGTCAAGTGTCTAACAGCCACACTGCTCCTCCACACGTATACATAAACCAAACCCAAACAGGCACCCGTATATTATACAACCATAAACTAAACTAAACGTATATATATATATATATATATACGTACGTAACTTACGTACCTGTCTCTATCTGTATACCGTGATACCCACGAATCTATACTCACATAATATGATTATGTATTTATATATGTGTGTGTGTGTGTGCGCGCGTATTAAGATAGTGTTACAGTAGTTAGCAGCTGAGGGCATACGAGATGTTGGAAATTTCTAAGCGGACGCATCCCTTTCGCCTCGCAGCAGGCTGGCTTAGAACCTTTGAGATAGGAAAGTGGTGAATCGATTCATTTCAGTAGTTCAAACCATTTTAACTTTGCCCTTGACGAATCTTTGAGATTTCTATTATTATCGATATGTGTGTACGAGTATAGAGGTAGTATACGTCGATGAAAGATAAGTCCGTCGTGTGGAAACTTCTCTATTTCTTTATTCGATTTGTTTTGTAAATACATAAGAAGCGAAAATAATATCCAGGAGCCTTTAGCATCCGCAAAACGTAACTTAATCGTGAATTTTTTAGTTAGAAATAAAAAAATAAAAAATACAAATAGAAACTGAACTCCGAAATGTGAATTAAAATCATTTTATACGTTTACCAACACGTGTATTAACCGGCTCTATACTGAGAACGGGAAAGTCGTGGTTTATACCTAGAGGATATCAGTTTATGGACTTTTCCGTCTAGCCTGTGAGCTGGTCGTGGCTGTTGGATGCTGGGTGGAGACTGTAAAATTTTTACTGCGAATTGTCTGCAGACCTAGCCCACCGGTATTATGACTATAAAACATATAAAACAACGAAAAGTTGAGAAAAACATGTCTAGGTCAGGTCTTTTATTATTTGGGCCAAACCGCATTTGATATACCCGAACGACGGGGTGGAAATAAACGATGAAATTCTCATTATTGTTTTTTTTCGCCAATTGATTTCATTCATTTACATTACATTTTTTTTTTTTTTCTTTTTTCTTTATCCTCTTTTTTTTTCACCCGATGCAGTCTCTGGTCCAAAGTGGTCGGAAGTTCGCGCCTTTGAGATAGATATAGATATATATATATATATATATATTTTTCACAGCAAGTTTCAGTGCTCGAGAGTTATCCTCGAGACAATCTTAGCAGCGTCGAGTAAAGATCAACCCCACAATCCGAGGCCAACTGTTGAGTTTTATCACCCCAAGAGCATGAGATAGGCCACATGTGTCTCCTTCCCGCACCCTTCGCAGTCTTTACTCTCGTCTAGCTGTGTTGACAAAAAATACCGAAAATGATAGCGCGGCCATCTTTAACCGGTGATGTGTGTGTGGGAACACATGTGTTATGGATATTCCTAGACGGGTGAGAAACACGGGGTAAAGAGGGGATTCGGTACGGATACGGACGCCGCTCCAGTCTCTTGCTCTACTGATCGGAATGGAGCTCCCTTATAACAGCCCAGTCACTCTTGGATCTCGAAAGTCAGAGTTAAACTTAACGAATTCAAATTTTCATGTTCGGATATTTTATGCGCGAAGCTTAAAGTCGATCTTTCTCTTTTTTTTTCGCATCGTTTAGCGCAGACCATACTTTGCGATTAATTAAAAAATTCCGATCCCATCGATATGTACCCTTGCCTGAGAATTTCCTACTCATATTTATTTCGAGGAATCGTTAGGTTTTTGAAAAAAATTCAAGATTTGAGCTACGTTTATTTTCATTCCTTTTTTCAGACGATATTGGTCGGATTTATTGAACTCCGGTTGTTTGAGAATCGAGCGATAAGCATGATTCAAAAACTTCTCTGTGATGGAATATAGGTGTATAGACGCCTCTCGAAGGCAACCTGAGAAATTTAGATCTCTGAAAACAATTTGTGGAATCTTAGCCTGTTTGAGACCCCCGTCCACCTCCGAGGAGTCGGATTTCATGTCGGGACACTTTGAAAAATTGCCTGGTGGATAGGGTTTTCGACATTTGAGTCAAAATCCTAAGAGCGAGTGATAAATTGAACGCAGCTGCCCAACCAGCGTTTAAGGGGTTACGGGGGCACGTGAGTCGGACACCATGGTAAAAGAGAAGAATAAAAAAAAACACACATATTTTAAGTGCAAAATGATTCCGAATTAATCCTGCCCTGATACCGGGATTTTGCAGACTTCTCTGTATCCCGTCGGGGATCTTGGATCTTCCTTCTCGGATTCATTCATTTTTACTACTTTAATGGTATCATTAAAGATCTTTGTTGTATTCTATCATAGAATTATCAAGGATTACTTTCGATTTGTCAAAATCATCGCCACGGCCATCTATCCCGGACGATTGGGAGAGATGGGGTTGTTCATTCGGGGATAGAGATGACCGTACTGTTATTTCTTTGATTTCGCTTAATGTTAGTACCTACGGTTTACGGGATAAAAGGAAAAACAGCCGATCGCATCGCGGCAATGCAAGCAAGTGAATTCCCTTTGACAATTGATGATGTGAGAACGATTTCATTCCAGTTTGAAGAGCGTTGCAATTGTTTTTGAACAGGAATTAGATTTTCCGACCATCTGTGCGTGAAAATTGCACAGAATTTGATGATGATGTGTTCAGCTTGTGGGCAGAAGAAAGAGAAAAAATCTATAAAAAAAAGTCGAGAGTAAAGGTGAACGGTGGGGAGGAAAGGGGTAGAAACGGGGCTGGTTATCTCATCCCGAAGCAGAGACATGCCTGATTTTTTTTTTTTTTTTTCTCCTGTTTTCATGTAATATTGATCGGAAATTCTATATTTGATAACTTTCCAGTAAAGAATGTACGATTGAAGTTTACTTTAAGGTCAAAAATGTTGTTTCAATCGTTATAATTTCCCAACTACACAGTTCCAATAAAAATACAGCCACCACCCCCGGACTTGCCTTGTAGGTATATACTTTATAAAATAATATGAAAAATAGAAAAAGACTCTTTTACTGAAAAGATGAACACAGTCCATACCCACTGGTCGTTTTTTTTTTTTTTCTTTTTTCTTCTTCACAGATATAATATGAGATGCGGTTTCTCACCGACGCGTGACTATGACAGTAAAGTGCTTATGTGCGTATATCTAAAAACGGAAATGAGTTTCCTGCACCCTTGAAAACAAATATATGAATATTAACCACATTTTATATATATATATATATATATATAAAAAAAAGAAAAACGAAAAAAGAAGAAAAAGTACATATATTTATTCATATATAAACGGCGTAGCGACGGAGTCGCCATGACGTCATCGCGTCCGTTGGGCTAGGTCGCGGCGCCCGACTCCCGCCTCTCGTCACCCCCAATTCTCCCCTGAACCCGACCACCTCCATCGCCTCTCTTTCGTGCCGAAAAAAAAGAAAGGCTCGCAGAAAGGACGCCGGGCGTCGTGGCGCTCTTTGGCTGATCAATACACCGCCTCGTACGCCGACGGACACGCATGTGCAGGGTTCTTCTTTCGCGAATACTTTTTTTTCCCCACTGTCTTTTTTTTTTTCTTTCTTTCTTTCTTTCTGTCTTTCTTTTTAGTTTTTTATCCCATACTTTTTTTTAATTTTTTTTTTTCTTTCTTCTTTTTTTCTCCTCTTTCCCCCCTGCCGTTTCACCCTTCCCCTCGATCTATCTTTTTCTCTCTCGATCTTTCCACCCCGTCTTTCCACTTCTCTTTCTCTCTCTTCTATTCCTGCATTTTTTATTATTTTTTGTACTTTTTTGATTTTTTTTTTCGCCCTCTACGTATATCCACCCCGACGACCACCTCGACCCCGACGCTCGCGTTCGTCCGCCTTCTACGGCGTCCTTTTGTATAGCCGGTCGTATATATCTACTCTATATACAATATATACATAGATATATGTATATATTTACGTAGGTATAGCTGGTGGTCGCGTTCTCGGTTGGTGGCCGTGGGGTAGCCTAGCTCTATATCCGGAGCTACCGTCCGCGTATCTCGAAAACGGTGACACTGCAACGGGAGCGAGGTACCGCGATCTACGAAAGCGTCGCCTTTTAGATGAAATATTCAAAACTGCCTGTAGTAGCATAGAATTTTCTATAACGAGACTCCCGCAAAGCGAGAGGGAAAACTACGAAAAGATCCGAACGATCACCTCGACCCGGGATGAAATAAACAATCGAACAGAAAATAAGACTTTAACCGTACAAATGTGGAAACAACAAATCGTTACCATCCCATGGACGGAAAATGCGAGAAAATCAAAAAAATTACAATTTTACGGTCTCCCCTCTCGCCGTTCGGCGGCAAGTAAGATGAATCGATTTTATTCTACTGCACCGGAAATGAGGGTCGAAATTTGAAAAAATTTATTGATATATATTCGTGTAATTTAGGGTTTGTCGCAAAAGGAAAACGAAAGGGATGATATTCGCCGAAGAAATTAAAAAAAAATGATATATCGATACAGTAAAAATGAAGACTTTGCTTCGACGAATGCACCTATACAAGAGTTTTCATAAAGTTGTTAAAACGAGGACTAGAAATCTTATGGGTTTTCGAAGTCTATCTTTGAGGAGAAAATAAAGAAATGAAGGATGACCCTTCTCGGTAGGTCGACCAGATATATACAAGACCGTTGTCGATTGATGTCCACGACACCTACAAGGTGTCGCAAAATTTCCGGGCGCCTTCCTCGTTTTAATCTTAAATCCGTAATGGCTTATATTCGGTCATTGTGTCCGTTGGACTGGGTCCAGTTCAGCTCGGTTCGGTTGACACGTATCCTAGTCCTGCATGCGGTGATGAGAGCCGGAAGAATTTTTTTCCGATTTTCCAAAAAATGTATGTATGTGTATACAGGCCTTAAAAGAGGCCCCCCCCCCCCATTCATGGCGACTATAGATCGCGTACTCCCTCGCCCACCCTCCTAGTCTGTTGTATAAAAAAGCATATCCTTCCTAGTTTTTCTTCTCGAAATGTCCCGGAGGACGCAGGACGCGGGACATCCAGTCTCTCGTCCACCCCTCGCTGAGGATGGACTCTACTTTCTCACAAGGATGATCCGACGACGAGGTCCGTATACTCGCCACCTGTAGCCCTCCGGTACCCCCTCACCTCATCCTTGATCTAAATATAGGACTTTCCCACTCTCTTGAGTCCCCTTTGCCACTCACTCCTACTCCTCCTTCCAACACTGTGTACCCACTCGGTCAAGGACCACACTTGCTTAAACACTGAAATGAACGTGGATGTAAAAAAATCAAAGGATGACCCCCGTTTCCCTTCCCAGGACCCCTCCAGACGAAACTCCGTCTGTGTGTCTGTCTGTCTGTCTGTCTGTCGCTATTCGACGTTTGTGTGTAGGGTCTGCGTTTGGCCATTATGTACATATACCTATATATATACCTATATATATATGTGCTGCAGGCACCCCCGCATCGTTGTTTTACTGCTTCCAAATTTTGGGACTATGTGACGCGTGTGGTCGTGCGTGGGACTGGATGGTCAGTGTTTTTCTCGATACCGATCAGTCCGCAAGTCGCAATAAATTGGCTGGAGTAATGATGAAAAGAAAACAGTGAATATAGGGGAAAAAGGGGAAAAGGGAATGGAAAATTGCGGAGGAACTTATTTCTTTTTTTTCTTCCGATTACGCAACTCTTTCGATTTCTTTATCCCGCAGGTGAAGAGTGGAATTGATTTGAACAAACGCGATGGAAGGGGTTTTCAGTTTGAAAATTTGAAGAAAAAAATTGCGATAATTTTCGTGCTTTTTTTCTCAAACAATCGTCGACGGGAGTAAGACGTTTGGAAGTATTTTCTTGCAATCAAAGACGGAGGTGGTCTTCTATTTTCACCCTGTACCCTGTAGTCGCGGGATGCTAAATAGAAGGAAAGAATTCCGAAAAGATTTTTGTAATCCGAAACTTGTTCGTGCAAACCGAGGCACAGACTGTCGGGGCGCGTTTCGTTCATCACCATAGAAACATTGGGATGAGATGCTCAAGGTCACACCCTCGCCACCCCAACGCCCTCGCCAGCGAACGTTACCCCTCCCTCACTCCCGTGCACCCTACAGTCTCCTCTTTCCCCCATTCCCATCCCCCCCGCCCGCTGACACCCTGACGCGCGCGTCTGTGTTGTGTCTAGACCATCCTGTATCCATCCACCCCTAAAACCTGGGGGGGGGGGGTAAACATCCCTCTCGTGTACGTGGAACCAATTATTCAGTTGGTTACTTCGGAGGTGAAGAGATCTTGAATAAAAATTTTCTTTTCACTCTCTTCAACTTTTTTCTTTCTTTATTTTTAACGCGAATCAATCTTCGAACCAACTCTTCAAAATTGTTCTCGTTCTCGTTGATGTATTTCTCTTTTTTCAATCAATCGATAGAACAGCTGTTGACGAATATACACGCACTGCATTTATACGTACAGATAGATATTTCGAAATATCTAGTCTAGTTCTATACCGTAGAACGTTGCGAAAGAAATTTGTCTGCTACACATATATGTATGATCTTACAGTATAATTAGTGACTATTAGAAATGTCCCATTGCTTGCGGTTAGCGGTCTAGCGAGTATACAATCTCGTCATGATTAAGCTCTCAGATTTGTTCATGTATGTGACAATTATTCCGATACTCGACTATGAAATACATATACCTATGCCAGGGTGGTCCTTGATTTGGTCATGTTCGAATTCCGATACTTTCATGGTCCGGAACGTCTTCAAATATATGCAAAAAAAATGTGATCAAATCCCCGGGTTTCTATCTCAATTTAAAGCACTGCCCCAAAGCCTTTGAACTTTCCCGTTTAAATAATCCACAATTTTTGGTACTGTGGGGTTACTTTTTAATTCCTATCGCATTACCGCTTCGAATAGTCCGAAACTCCGTACACTTCTTACCTATGGTAGTAAGTATTCGTGAAAAATGTACAGATTTTTAACGACAACATTTTATTCATCGCAATTTAGAGATAAGAAACTTTTTTTGGTGCGCTGTAGCTCCGAAAATTATAGCGTTGAAAATCTGTCGAATTTTTATGAAATACCTACTACTACTACGGGTAAGGAGTGTACCAGGTTTGAGATTTTTCGGAGCTTTACTGCGATAAGCAGAAAAAGAATTAACCGCGAAATGTCACAAATCGTGTCTTATTCGAGTAGGAAAATTCGAAGGCTTTGAGATGGTACTTATTAGAATTCGGTTAGGATCCTGGGGGTTTGGATACATTTTTTTTTTGTATACATTCGGAGACATTGAAATTCCGAAAAGGATCAAATTAAGGAACACCCTGACACCTACGCCTACGTATATCGATATAGAGATAAATCCGTAAGAGATGCGTGTAGTTATAATCATCGAACGCTTGTTTCAGCAATGCAATCCTCACGAGAAAGATGGGGATTACTGGGGTGGCGGACGCACCGCGAAACAAGGCTACGAGGTAAGCAACACGATTCCTGAATTCAATCAAAATCATACCCTGTTAATCGTTAACTAAAAATTGTTTATTCCACTTGGTCAATTCCAGCACTTTTTGTTACAGGCGAAGATGAACGCCGATCATAACCAACTCCAGAAAGGTGAGTCAGATTTTTACCTCCCTTAATTTCGGTAACTGAGTAATAGTCACAATACCGGATAAAAAAAGAGAAACAAAATGTTTACGTTTTCCGTATAACTTGAATTAAAAAAAAAAAAAACGAAGAACAACAAGAAGGACAAAAAATTAATCAACATTTCAATCTGAATATATTTATTCATACGCACTCTGATGATAAATTGTATGTTCTCACGTATTTTTGTCGTCCCTAATCGTGGCTGGGTATGACGTCACGAATGCAAAATCAAAACCGGTTTATAGCCACAAATTTTAAACACTCGTACGTACGTGTATAGATATACATATTTATTGTATATTTAAATGTTTCTGTATATATGTCGTAAAATAGTGAGCGTGTGGTTCGCAGCCTACAGTTATAAAGAATAACCGATCGGGCATTTCCTGGTCTTCTTGGATCGGCGAATTTTGTCTGCTGCATATTTCAAGGCCGTCAAGTCGGCCTTTATGCACTGCTGCGTACTATTTAGCCATAGGCGAGACTGGATAAATCATACTCGGCGAATGATAGCTGTGAAATGATCGAACGACGAATGAAACAAGAAAATGAGAAATACGGTAGCGCAGAGAAAAGGGGTATACAGCTAGGAATGGTACTCGGAAAGATCGCGGGTTCCTTTTTCTTCCTTTGCTCATTTCCGTTCTTTTTTATTTTCTAAATTTCAAAATCTTTAAATTCCATCGGTATTTTGTACTATTCGGTAGACGATTATAATAATAGAGGAAGAAAATAGCCTAGGGCGAAAAGTCGAGTTAGGACGTAGATTTGGGCATCATGCGATCTGTGCATTAAGGGGGATTCCCCCCAATTCTCACTCCATCTTACTCTCTCTCTCTCTCTCTCTCTCTCTTTCTCATTCTCTCTCCGATACAGAGGTTCTTCTCTATTTTTGAGGTCTTGCGCAACAGGGAATGAACAGGGAATGAACTCGAATACCTCGAAGCGCCTTGGGCGATTCATGCTAGACTCGGAGAAAATACGAGTCCAAAATTATTGTAATAAATAGTATAGACTATGAGATATACGAAATCGCACACGCGATTGGAGTTGGCCGGCACCTGCGTTTCTTATATACATATTTCTCTATACCTGACCACGGTATACGCGTATATTCAAACCAATTTTAATTTCAATTTCAATTTCAATTTTTATTTTCATCAAGCCGAAGCTATATGTGTGCAACCGAGAAAGAAGGAGAAAAAAAACATTAAATAATTTAAAAAATCGCTACTGTTCTCACGATTTATTTATATAATCATAAACTGACGACGGGTAAATAACCCACCAGCTCAGCTAATAATAAAGACATAAATTTAAACGATCATTTTTCGACCCAACTACAATATGCGATAAATCACACGGCAGCGGTTAACGGGATCGAAATTGAGATGGATATTCCGAAGAGAGTGGATAAGGTCAAAAAAATGTCCGACAAAACGTGAAATCGTCTAGTTTCATATTCACTGTATTATCGGTTTCTCGATCGATAAGTTTTTAGAATTTTTCATTTAAAGAAAAAAGATGAGACTGGAATAAGAAGAAAGATTAGTTTAGGTTAATGATATTGCGTATAGTTTATCGCGGATTGCGGAGGTATCGCCTCCAATGGCATAGACTCGTGTTATGTTGTGTTATGTAAGGGTAAAAAACTGGGCACGGTAGCATTGGCAGTGAAAACGGTTATGGAAACATGATTCTCCTTTTATGATCTTAAACGTTGATTACTCAATTTCTCTGTCAGGTTGAAAAAATGGCGGCTAGTATACCTACCAGCGCCTAGGTCAATGCTAAGACGTAGCTTAGCTTGTTATTATACAAACATACGCGTGTGTTGTTCGAGTGCGTGCTGCGTTGGTTTTATACCTCGAAACTATGGTGGGCACACAGATTGGTCAATCCTAAGATCAAATTGCACAATAAGGAAATCGATTCCGATCCATCTCCATCTCCATCTCCGAAACTGAAGTAAACCGAACTCTCTGGGATCTTGATTCCTTTCTTTCTTTCTTTCCTTCTTTCTTTCTTTCCTTCTTTCTTTCCTTCTTTCTTTCTTTGGTGGTAATTACTTAACTCGGTCTCGGGCTTAATTGAGGGTCCGTAACCACGCACGGTTACCTACAGCTTGTAATTTCGAAATACTTATAAAGGCGGAAGAAGTTTCAATTGAAAGAACCCGGATAGAGGTTCAAGATACTTGACAGAGATTTTATTCTCTTTTATAGGTATATACGAACTTCTCCAAAATATCGCAGACGCACGAGACCCCTCCTGATATTTGGATCAAAGAAAGGATATTTTTTAAAGAGTGAAAAATCCCACCACTATACGTATGCCTATACCACCGGTTCTTAAAACACGTTATAACGTCTCATAAGAGACCGAGTGGATGACGAAATATCTAACCTTTTGAAAAACTCTCCGAATACCTGATCTCACACGTTGATTAGACGAATTATTCCGTTAGTGAGAAACGTAATCAGCGTCAAATAGTATAGCAAAGTAAGAAAATTCATTTCGATATCTGGCGACGAAGATAATATAAAAAGACCTTAGGTTAGCCGTAATCACGACACGTTCGTATACCTACCCACCTATATAATAAGTTCTGTTAAATATATCCGTGCAGTATGCGGCGGGGCAAAGTTCCGCCGATGGGATAAAATGACTAAAATGAATGAAATTTTATTGAAGCTTGATTCGCGAAATGAATGACTCTTGGAAGAACGAAATGGTCGCCCTCGGGGCGAGTACAGCAGTCAAGTAAAACGGTTGCATCCGTATCAAAGGACACCGCGTCTCCTATGATGATGGCCGGTGCATTAAAGTCATGCACCTGTTATACCGAGCAACGAACGCAACACTCTTACACTCCGAAAGAGACGAATGAACAAGAGCCAGAGAATGGCTACCGTCGGCTACCAGTCACGGGACTTGAGGCAGGGCCCCGCGTCTTTGCCGCGATGCCGATGGAGGAGCAAAGTCACTCTCCTCTGCCTGTAGCAGTATTTCATGTTTTTGCGTCTACGGCAAAGTTTACTGCCAATTAAAACTGTCTGTGGGTCCCCTGATGATGCGAGCCTCCCCCCGCGCCCTCGAGACCCCAACCTCGCTATCGGGATTCGCAAATATGAAAATTCAATCTTATCGCAAATCAATTGTTTCAGTTTTGTTTATAGAAAAAAAAACGAACCGAAACTAATCGATAGATACGTAATACCAATGAAATATTTATCGTTGTTTGTTGCGTTTGATCGGCCGGTTGGTAATCTTGATACTAAATTGATCGTTACGTAAAAGGTATTCCACGTAGGTATAATATTATGTCTTCGATCATTTCGCCCGATTGCCAAGGTCAATCGTTGATTTTTGAAAGTATCTGCATGCAGCTCGTAGGACCGGTTATAGACTCGCGTATATATATATATATACATACATACATACATACATACATACATATCTATATACATATATACCTATATTCGTTTCGTACAGATTAATTCGATGTGTTAACGTGTCTGCGGTACGTGGGACACCTTATATAACGCGTGGCCTTCCAACATTAAAATGCAGCGGTTTTTTTAATGACCGAATCCTCAGTTTCAAATAATCAAATTCATTCCTCATTACGAGTCAGTTCATTCTAAACCTATACCTACTCAAAATTAGTTGAGTTTATTTTCATCCGCAGGTTTCTTCGAGGCCGTTAAATACCAAAAGTCGTTTAGGTTACGTTTAGCTTTGTTTGTGCACAGTATGGTTAAGGTTGCTCGGGTCGCAATCACAGCTAGCTCTTAAATAAATTTGCATGTTTTATTACACATTATTAATTGTACCTACCTACCATAAAAACACAGAATATAGTTATGCATGCATCGGGGATAGGTCATGGTTTCCAAATGACAACTCTGACAGATTTTGCAATGCATTCTTTATATTCTACCTAACACTCGCGATCGATTAACGTTTTTTTTTTTTTTTTTGTTTTTTTTTCTTATCTTTTTTTTCTTTTGCAGTCTTAAATTCAAACTTCATTCCATATACCAAATTCATAGAATATAAGTACTAATGACAACACCTGGTGTAAACATTTTTCATTGAAATCACCGCGATAATTTTGCGTTATTAATTGGCTAACTTGTTTCGTCGATTATTTTTAAAAATTCCAACATCTGTTTACGATTATAAATTTTTTGTGCTGCAGTCGATGCAATTCCAGTCTCCATCTTTGTTTAAATGCTACGGGTTTGCAACCAAAGGTGAAATAAAAATAAGGAAAAAAAAAACAAAAAAAAAAAAAAACTATCAGTTCGTATCATTTTATTTCAGACTGAAACTACGAGGACATCGATCAGTCCGTGTTTGTTGTTCAACTAGTTCGGATCGAACTGTTTTTCTTTCCATATAAATTAACCGAATATTGAATATCTAAGATCCGAGCCTTGTTCGGATGGTTAAAACCTAAGTCGTGACGATTCCTGTACATTTTATCAAATTCTGTTTCAATCGTATACCGGTGTACTTATGCAGCCAACCGATCGGCAGTAACTAACCTAGGCAAAAAAAATATCCCAAGCAAGAAAGAAACTGCGGTCTGAGTTCGCTAAAATTTTTTCTTCACCATGCTGCTAGAATTACAACTTGATTATAGAGGTTGATACTTTTACAGTTTATTTTGAAAACGATTTTATCACTGTTATATTTTTGACTTCGTTTATTATATTTCTATATATACTTGATACGAACGACTAAAAATTTCGATCTAAAATCGACTCGCCTCTTTGTTCAGTATGTTTATTTTTATTATCGAGATCCTATAGCGTCTAGTATATGTATATTTATTCAAGATTTTCTCAAGTTGTGTTTACCTCGTTACAAATAATTACTGCAAATTTTCAAATGTCCGGAACAAATAAAACCCAGTGAACATCAACGAGTCGTGACGGTCAACTCGCTCGTGTCAAAGCAGACACTTTGTCGGGAGTATCCTCGGCGTCGGTGCTATATACATATGAGCGTCAACGCGTGACAGAACATAAAAACAATTCAATGTGTACAATGAAAATAATTGTCGAATTCCCACGGTCATCAGTGCAATTATTGTAAAACCACCAGGAGACGACGGAGAGACTCTCTTCGCGGGTTTTTACGGAATATAAACCAGCTACTCGCTTTTACTCGACTATCTATGTATATTTTACATTGATTTACAACCCTATCAACGATCCAATAGTCTTTCGTTGATCGATAAGAGAATTAATATTTTTTAGTCAAATCGTGTGACAAAGACGTGTCGAAGTATTCGCACACATATTATAAAGGAATGAGTAAAACTGGAAAGTGAATAGAAAAAAAAAAAAAAAAAAAGAAACAGATAATCTAAGACTTGCTAATTTCATTACGACGCTCTAGGCATTGGGGTCTGACGTCATATGTCATCGTGTAACCACTCTCGAGACCATATGTTGCCCACGCACGTTACGAACTGCCTACTTGACTCGCAGTGGGTTACCATTCCGAACCAGGGCCAACGGCTAATCCCTGCATAAACCGCGATAATAATTGAAAAAAAAAAAAAAAAAAAAAAAAAAACCTGTAAGAGTCACGAAAATCTGCACGCGGTATAAAGTACGAGCGATCTAATCATCGGGAACAGAACAAACCGTTCAAGTTCGTAACTGCGGTTAAAAATGAGTAAATCGACGGATATTTGATGTATGATGTACAATCTGACCTGCATACTCGGCGTGAAGATGGTATTTTTTATTTTTTAAGTAAAAGCCATGCCTCATTTTCTCTACATCTGCAGCAGCAGTAGCGTCGGTATAAGAATAAGGTACCGGCGCTCGTATACCAGTCGGGTCGTTAAGAAGAATTCTAAACTTGTTTAAAGACAACGGTTATTAACACAGGTGCTAATGAGTAGTGGCGCAAATATTTCTTTGGCAGAAAATCCCCGAGGCATAGGTATATACCTGGATTGGCAATATCTCAAGCATTAAACGTAGAATGTATAATGACATAGGTTGTGCTGCAGGTTCAGGCGTCCTTGCAACTGTAAAGATCCTTGCCCCTTGCACGTTCCTTAAGATTGCGTCAGTTAAGCGACAGGAGGTCGTCTCTCCATTGGTATACACTAACGAACACACGCGTATACACACATACGCACTTTATATGGACATAACATAACTAATTGATCTTTCCAGCGAGCTTGAACCTGATAATTATCATTTACATATATGTGATTACGTATCCGCACTCTGCGCGTGTCGCTCTATTGCCGAGTGTTCTCCTCGCCTTAACCACCGCGATACGGAATACATTATAACTATTGATCGACATCTAGGTGTATTTCTATCGAATCGCACCAACCAACACCTTGACTATTACAATCCGACCTTTGACTCGAGAGTCACAATGTTGCACAATTTTATTAACCGTGCAATGGGACAGATATAAAATGACGAATTATGGGAGAGGAGAGAATAAGGTTGACCAAATCTTATCACTATTTATTCATATTTTTTTAATTCATGTACTCTAGGTGACGATCAATACCGAGGAGCCGGTGGTAGCAGCAGTGGAAGTCCACCTGCGAGTCTTCTCGTCGTGCCCCAACCTCTGACCGTCAAACCGTCTCATCCGTCTCATTTGAATCCACACCTTGGGGGTCCGCATTCTCATCCGCCCAGAAAATATCAGTGCAAAATGTGCCCACAGGTGAGTGTGCAGAGATTTATATTTACACATGTACCGATTTACCTTTTGGGAACGAAAGAAAAAAACATGTTTAGACAAAAAAGATGAGGGAAAAAAGGTCATTTGCTTGGGAAAAGGATGAGATAATATGTTGGGTAGATGTTGGAGGCCTGTTTGGGGTCAGTGGACGCTTTAGACGAATACTTCGACCCTGATCGTCCTCGAATTGGCTACCGGAGGTGGCCTTAAGTCTATCGGAATCTGGTTGGCGGTCAGATTTTATTATATAAATGAGATCACCGCGGATACAAGGCCTCGTGTAGTCTCGTTAGCGATTTTATTATTTTATGGAAATCGAATAGTCGTCGGGGCGGGGGGGGGGGGGGGGGGGGGGGGGGTAAACGTAATCTTCTATCTTCTATTTTCTATATAACGCCTTAATTATTTCGAATCATCCCAGTTGATTCGTTACTGAGGAGTTTTTTTTTTTTTTTGTTTCATTTTTTTTTCACTCTTATATATATATATATATACTTCTCTGTACAACGCGATTGTAAAACGGTCGTAAAATATCATCACGTTAAAGGCACCTACATACGTATACCTATCCATTTTATTTCAACCGCAAACGAATCGTACTCTGTATATATATACGCGTATACTTCCAGCGTGTGAAAGGCTGATCAGTTTTTGTTAATTACCTAATTAACTATCTGGTAATTAGTTATTGCTTCGAATACGTTATATACCACGGTTTAATTTTATGTACTAGTAACCCGGTACTCCTTTATCTGTGAATAATTCATGCAAATGTAATCGCCAATTTGAATATATAGCTGTTCTATCCCGAAGGTATTTCCTGCGAGTTTTCTTAGACGTTCGAACTGTAGAGAATTGTTATTCAAAATCTTGGCAAAGTCGGTAATAACTAAAGGGTTTAAATAAAGAAAAGAAGAAGAAGAAGAAGAAGAAGAAGAAGATGTAGAAAAAACGAAAAAACAAAAAAACAAAAAAACAAAAAAAATTATCCGCGGCAATAAAATTAACTGGACAATTTTTCTTTTCTTTTCTTTTCTTTTTTTCCTTCATTTTTAATCTGAATAATAGCTTGTTTTACAGTACGTTAACCCTTTACGAGCTCCTGGGTAGAGAGAAGCTACAAAGGCTAAGGGGGTTGGGTAGTGCCACTGTTGTAAAACACCGACCATTCACAAGGCTAGTTCCTTGCGGTGTAATATACCATGGGATTCGGTCCCAACTAGGATCGACCAGCAGGTAGACTAGCGTAAGCTAAAGGGTTGAAAAAGTGATTTTAGAAAATTGAGTTGTTGAACAAATATTTCCCACTTTACGACCGGATTTCAAAGGTTCGGATAGACCTGGACAGGTTCTCGCACCGAGGTATATAGATACAAAGCTACACCGATATAACCAACGATCGTGCGGTTACTTCCAGTAATTTAAAAACGACATGATTTTTTTTTAACAATAATTTCCATCGTTTCAACAACTTCCTTTTATCCCTCTAACCCTCTACGTATCTCTGATCTCTATACAACACCGTATGGACAATTATTACACGCCGGTATAGTGACCGACGATCGATAGAGATCTGTAAGATAAATCAAAGGTGATTATTAAGCAAATGGTCTTTTACTGTCGACCCGCTGCTATTATCACTTTTTTTTTCTTTTACTTTTCTCTCTCTCTCTCTCTCTCTCTCTCTCTCTCTCGTTCATTAATATCTATATTCATATCTGTGAACTCGTGGACGTCGATGTGTACGTTCAATCTTGCTCTGGTACTTTGGATATATATATATATATATTCTATATATTTACCTAGGTAGGTAGATATTATTACACGTATACCGATGCCTGGAAGGTGTGTGGTGACGTCGAAGCCAAGCTCACGAATACCCATGGATCTTGTAGAAACGAAGGCTATGCGCCTTCTTAGCCGGAGGGCCGGGATTCAAGTCCGGGGGCTAGTGTACCGTGACGGCACAGCATCCTGTCTCCCCTCTGTACCCTTGTCTCCCTCTTCCCCCCACCATGAGAGCACCGCGTTCCCCGTCTCCTTTTTCTTCATCTTCACATCTTTCTCAATTGATCTTCTTTATTCGTTGTTGCTTGTGCACTCCGCGTCTCTTGCCTTCGACGATCTCGTACGATGAGAAGTTCGAAATAAGTATTTTGCTCGGTTTATACGGTTCAAGTTCGACCGGTTAACTATGATTAGAAAATTTACCTTTACGATACGATCTCTTCCGTGGAATAATAAAATATCCAAATATTATATTACAGAGATAACTAGAAACGATAAAATAATTAAACAATCATTAAAAAAACATCTTTTATTTTATTATAGAAAGGATATCGTGGCTGTACTTAAAATCGAATGTAATTAACCGGATGCTCTATGAACCCGGAGCAGTTATATCTGTGAAAGGCGAAGTAGAAACTCCAAGAGCAGTATATAACCCACACGTGTACTGTGTACATGTGGGTATGTACGAAAAGCCAAAATTTAACGTATGCGCCAAATATGGAAGTCGAATTATTTTCTTTTCACTTTATAGACCGAGTCGAGTCAATGTTATTCCAAAATCTTGATTCTCTCGCGTTTGTTTCCAAGCTTTTCGAAGTTTAGTCGATAGATTAGATCACATTTACGGTCATGGTCACTGGGCCAAACAAAACAGAACTCTTGGACTTTAGTTATCAAGCCAATCCGCCGACAGTGACAGTCCGATTTTAGGCGAGAAGAGACGATCGGTAGGGACGAAAATTATTTTCGGAAATAGAAACCCCGAACTTTACCTGAAATTATACCTATACGTATACGTACACACTTATGGAAGTTTTTAAATTCGATTATAAAACGTTCTCGAAAGCTCGTGAGAAAAAATATAATCCCATTGGCTTATTTGATGAGCTGGCAAGTTGCGTGAGGCCCGATTCCACAGCCTCTTATTCCGCGCTAGGTATAACAGCTCCGGTCTTCTCAGTGGGCCTCATCTATTTTGACCGTTGATCGTAATGGTAGATGAAAGAAGATACGAAAACGAAGCATTCGATAGCTGATACTATAAACTACACAAATTTTATTTGACTATTCGAATTATTCGTTCGTTTTCTCTCTTTTTTCAATAATTTTTTCACAATCGAATGAAAGAGTAGATGCCTCTGATAAAAACTAATAATCCTATCGTAGTAGGTGATTTTAAAAATCTGGAATCTCTCGGGAGGGAAGAAGAAGAAGAAGAAAAAAAACAAAGTCCGAGATCTTATTTGATGCGCTGGCGAGTTGCGTGAGGCCCCATTGAGGCCTCCGATGCCGCGGCCGGGTATACGAGCCGGGGCCTCATCTGGCCTCATCACGCACGGTAGCGAGAGGCCTGTCATTTTTTCCACCAAATTTTTTTTATCCCTTTTGTGGGCAGCATCCCCTCTCGGGAAAGCACCGGGGCTACTTCTATTCTAAAAACATCGAGCTCAGATCTAATTCTAATCGAATACCGACCTCGTACTGTATAACTTCCCTCGTATACGATATATATATACACACAAATATCCGATTCGTTTCACTTTTCAATAGATACGTAGATATAGTGTGTATCGTGTCATGCCACTCACTCTTTACTTTTCTATGTAAGTAGAAGTAGCGGAATTGATTCACGATGTGCTGGTTGTTGTTCGTTAATAAACATCTCTTCGTATCTCGAGGAGATTTTCTCATGAATTTTCTCATTCAAAGATGTACCGATCCTTTGCGTCGAAGAGAGATAAAGAGAAATTTGATCTAATCGAAGATGCAAGTTCACACCACTCGACGAGCAAAGTTATCGAGATTTTCGATCGTGTATACACAGTGGTATTGAAAAGCTAGAGCTCTATCTTCGTAAGGCATTCAGGGTTACATAATTCCGCTTATTGTACCCCGTCGTGGTATATCTATATAATACATATCTACATGTATAATGTATATGGTATATAGGACTTAGAAATTTAGTATATAGGGAGTAAATAGGGTATCATGTTCAGTCTAAGGCTTAAAGACTATTGTCTGGCGTGGGAGGCTAGCTGCTGCTGCACTGCCCGGGCACCCGGGCACCCGGGCACCTGATCCAAAAGCTATTCACTTCACATCTCGTTTCTCGTCGTCACGCGAGTCCCTCTATACGTGTACGTACGGTATTCGTGTATACACGCTATATACCATAGATTTCGGTACCGAGACACGTGAGGAGATATTTTTGAAAAAATAATCAAGGACGAATTGGAACCGGTTAAACACCGCCCGAGGATCATCTACGCTACTGACACTCACGGTGTTATTTGAAAACCACCTTTCGCCCTAGGTGGTTAAAAAATGAAGAGGAAAGGCTGACATCAAATACGCGTAGAATCGAACGCCAATTTCACACCGAACGGATTCGGTAGCATCGCCTTACCTCGGGTTCCAACCCATATTTTGCCATTTTTTGTTTTAATTTTTTAGATAATTTTTTATCTCGACTTTCATTCCTTCTTTTTTTTTTCTCTCTCTTTTTTTTTCTCTTTTTCTTCTTCTTTTCCGGCATAGTCGCGTGGCAGTTTTTGGGGTTAAAAACCTGAATAGGTATAGAAGGAAGAAAAAAGGGAAGAAGGACGCGGTTGAGTCGTTGTAGGTACGAATGCTGGTTGGTATAAGGGGAATAAGTAAATAAAAACTAAAAGTGGAATTGGGTCGTAAACTCGTGGCGGCGCGGGTCTCATCACGAAATATTATTTTGCCTGACGCGAGACGATGCTCGATGTTTTATACTACAGTTGCTTTTCATTTTTTCTTTTTTTTTGTTTTTTTTTCTCCTTATTGGCGCGACTAACGAAAATGGGCCTCGCTGCCCTGACCCGGTAGCCACCAATCCCTTAGGAAATTGAAGAGTAATAAAATTAATTATCGGTATACTTTATCGCGCGCGCAGTTCGCGCGTGACTTACTCATCGGTCTGTGCAAGTTCCTAGTGATTGGAGAAAATAAATTGAATTAAAAAATACGAGCTAATGTAGATAAAATGTAAAACATGGAACCGAGTTGAGGTTAGAAAGTGAATAATAAATCCGTTGGCGACTAACGGAGAAAGGAAGAAAAAACTAAACGAGCTAACTAATTATAAACACAAATTCGTTTTTATATTACAGAGATTTGTCAAAATCCTATACTAATGCCGTAGCAGACCACCGGATTGACTCCTAGTTTATTATTATGTAACGAAATTTATTTTCGAGGGTGGTTTCCCACACTATTCCGAGAGACCCCTAAAGTCTAACAGCCTATATTTGATAAGCCGATGCATTTTTTTGTGAAACAAAATCTGACCAGATGGCGGTGCTCAGGTAAAAAATACCTTCACGAGAACCCCGAACCTTAATTCGTGCATGTGGGTGGGGTAGAGAGGCTGGAGAACGCAGGATAGAAGAGGAAGAGTATGGGGCAGGGGGAAAGGTGGTTCATCATTAGCCCACTAAATCAATCTCTGACGGTGGAAGAAAAAAATTTTATAGGAAGTTTAGAAGTCAATGCCTCGGAGGCTTTTTTAAGAGGAAGTTACCATGCACTTAATATACGAATCTTTGCGCGTGTTTGGTACAATTAATTATCAACAGCTACCCATATATAATCATTATTCTTTCGACTACATATATGTATATATAGTATACCTTTTTTCTTATTCTCTTCTTTTTCCCTTCCTTTATTTTTTTCCCACGACTAATACCTTATTCTTACCGCGTCAACTTGCATAATTAATTCGAAAGCTTCGCCGAGGAGACAATCGTACCGGACCAGTGTTGAAAAATTAATGCCTCAAACTTATCCTAAATTTGTAGAGAAAATAAAAATCCGATCACGTATGTGTGCTACGTAGTGCAATTTCATTATCTAGATCGGAAATTAGAATAAACCAATACCCTGATGCAGTGTTGGTTTGATTTTGTTTTTTCCTCGTTTTTTTTTCGTTTTTTTTTTATGTCAACTGGTCAGTTGTGGGTTTTGAGTTGGAAAAAATCGGTTGAAAAACCTGCAATCAAGAGACAATGGGCCTCCGGCTTGTTCTACATGTAGGAAGACATCGCATAGGGTCCAGACGTAGGGACAGGTGGCAGACTGGGCCTTAGACGAAGAGGGGGCCCCTCGTCAGAGAAAGACAGGAGATACAGGGGGCATGGGAACCTGACTTCAAGGGGCAGCATCCCTAGGAAGTGAAGCGAGCTCCCCTCAGCGGTAGAGACCCGACGCGACGGGGAGAAAATGAGAAATAGAAGAAGACAGCTTATGGAAGGAAGACGGGAGATCAAAGACTTAAATACACATCAACCAATAGTACTACCTAACGATTTTCACGAGAATCTGTAAAGTCATCAGGGCATGTGATATGCATACAAACAAATCGCGAACCACCCCTCTTCGCTTCTCTTCTCTTCAATCCCGATCAAAAACCGTTGAATTTTCAACCTTCACAATACAGTATCTCATGCCCGGAAGACGGATTCTGTCGTGGTGACGATGGCCCTAACCACCGCCTGCAGGACGTAAGGGCAATTTTCAAATTCTCCGCATTTCCGGACGAATTAAGTAATTTGTACGACGAGTTTTTGACCGATCGCTCTCGAAACGTCACTATAGGGTAGGAAAAAAATTCTCTTGCAAATTCCGGGCATTTTTTAGTCAATCGATTCTCATATTCTCGTCTTAGAATAAACGCACGATTTTATCGAAGGGGTGCAATCTTTCGATTTATCGTCTAGTTCTATAAAATGGAATAAATTGTATCCACTCGAAAAAGTACATCCGTTTTTAGACGTTGCCTTCGAATCGTTGTCAGATGGTTAAGTATTCGATCTTGCAAACAAACAGACGTGAGGGGTAAAAGAAACAGAGATGAAGAAGTGGGAGGAAAGAAAAAAAATGTTTTCGGCACTTTTGATCTTGCGTGTGTGTGTGTCTGTTGTTGTTGTTGTATTTCTGGGGATGGGCCCAACAGATAGACGAAGAAACGGACGGTCCCAAGTGGCTCGAACAAGTGCCTCCTGGTCACTTTTAGACTACTATGCCGGAGGTTTTACTCCGGACGTTCCAGCGTGTGTCTTTCTTAGACGTATCTGCTGCAGCGGAACCACCGATCGGTCATAACGAAACGAACGAGCGATTTAGTGTGGGTGGCGAAAATCCCTTGCTGTTTGGACAGGCCGGATTTGTCTGTCATGGATATTTCGCAAACAATGAAATTCCACGTCCGCGCGCAAATAACCTTAAATAACTTTACGTCGCCAACTCGAGTTGCTCCACGAGTGACACATTGCTCTCCCGATTCCGGTTCCTTTTTTCTCTTAGTTGTTTTTTTTGTTTTTTTTTTTTCATCCATCTGATTTTTCGCAATCTTATCCCTGAAAATGTCGCTCGATGTAGCAGAAATTAAGGCGTTCCTTCCACGCCGTTCCTATAGGAATATATACAGAGGTATATAGGTACATAGGTATATATCGTCCTCTCGAAACGAGTCGGTGTGTTTTTTTTCAATTTCGCGAAATGTGGAGTTGCGGAGGAAGGTCGAACCGAACGGCGTGGGGCGCATAAAGGGAGGCCCGTGAGTGGCAAGGTAACGGCATGCGGCACGTAGCGACAATTGCAAATCGTCGCGTAGCCCTAGATTATGAAAAATTTTTTTTTCCTAGGATTCGATGCTGTCACTCAAAAAGTATCCGAAACATTATTTTCTTGACACAAATCGAGAAATCGGTTGAGCATTGTAAACACCCGCAAACATCTGTAATCCGTTTAAGTGTGCAAATTTCTTATTGAGCTACGAGAATACAACCGTCAGAAAATTTTGCCGGGTTTTTATTCCTTTCATAGAAAAATATGAGGAAGCGTGCCTCGAATTTTTTTTTTTTTTTTTTTTCTTTCTTTTTCTTTTTTTTTTTTTTTTTTTCTTCCCTTACATTCCTATACCGAAAAATCTATTGTGCATCGGCTCTCGCAAGAGCAACGCGTACCCCCATACCTATGCTCGGAGCGATCGTATACGGTTAGGCAAATTTTGAATAAGAAATTTTTTTTCCCTCGATCGTTGGAAAAAAATTAAGGGTCTGCCGGACGCTGGGCAGGCCCTGCCCGTTCTAGACGAGAACCGAGAGGGGAGAAAAAAGCTATATTCATTTTGGTATGAAATTGTAAGTGCTAAAAAAATGGCAAAAAAACAAACAAAGCTGCCCCATACTCCGCCATGTGGCGCGTGGTATACGCGTTGCCAGTAGGAGCATTTTTTTCTTCTTCGTCTCTTTTTTTTTGCTCCTTTCTCCTCTCTTCTCGTTTCCCATTTTGGGGTGAAAACGTACGAAACGCGCCCAGATAAAAAAAAAAAAGAAAAAAAAAAAATCTCCCCTAATCGTAAGCGTATGCAGTATGAGGGGTGCCAACTATAACAACGAGGGGGAACGAAAACTGAAAAAAAAAAAAAAAAGAGTGAAAAAAACTTTTCCCCTTAAATTTCAAAAAATCCGGGACATAAATTGCAACGTATAAAAACCGGTAACGCATCCCCTGTGCCCTGCGGCGTTACCTCGTCGTGTATCAATGTCGAAAAAATCGGTTACGCGTGCAGCGAGACGCAGGTTTTTTCCTAATTTAAGAAAAAAAATTTTAGCCCGTAAAAAAGTTGCGCGTGCCTTGATCTATAATGTGGACAAAATATCTGGTTAATAGTATTTGGGGTGAACACGAGACGAAGAAGATAAGGCAAAAAAATCAAACAAGTCAATCGGGCGTGTGCCAGGTAATAATATGATTAAAAAAAATAAAATAAAGAAAAAAAACGAAATCCACTCGAACCCTCTTCATTTTTTGCATGGTATAATTTTTTTATTTTCTATTTTTTCATCCCACTCTATACGCTCGTCAATTATTTCTGTAATACCACGGGATGAACAAAGTGCACGATTCGATTTTGATTCAATCTGGTTTTCTATTTCTATATTCTTTTTTATCGATGTGACTTTTTCACATAAGTATCATATATATTCTTTTGAAACGTATTGATCACAATGCGATATAGGCATATAGGTGAATCGGTAGGGGTACAGAAAGGAAAAATCAAGGTCCCCATAAACTACCAATGAGCGATCACGTGCGCTGTTGAAAAAGGCATAATCGGCTGTTACACTCCATAGAAAAAAGAGTGAGAAAGATCGGCGCCAACCCCTTTTGAGATACCACCAATAAGTCCCTTTTTTATACTTTTCTTTTTTTCCCTTGCCGATCTAGTTCTTTGACGATGGAAATCCTTTGATATTTCCGATCTGTAACACCTTCCCTAAGCTTCACGTCGAACAGGGCACACGCCCGTTTCCAAAGGGGTTAATACCGCGCTCCCTCCCTCCACTATTGTGAACGAACCAATTTGGGTATTGAACTGCAATTGAAAGGGTATACCCCGCAGTATAGATTCTTCGATAGTATTGTACTATGCATTGAGCTATCAAAATATTAAGGGTTCCCCCTCGCAGGTACTTTAATTCTCGGGTTAGCTCCTCGCTTTATTGTGGTTTCTGTCTTCTGTACTCCTGTCAATGGGTTAACACCTTGTTAGCTCTTCCATTGATTCCCGCTATTACAACATAACATAACATAACGTAACGTAACGTAAGCCCGTATATCAAGTGACGAACGTAGAAACAAACGATTTGCAAATAGACCAAAAATATTTGCTAAAAATTGTTCATAAAATTGAATCATTTAGTTTTCTCGCTTGTTACAAGATACTTTGCGAGTCACCTTCCCTTTTCTATTTTTCTTGAAAACGGGAAGCCGATTTTCAACTGATTTTTTCAAAACCAACCCCCAACCCGAAGGTGAACGGCTCATTGTTGGATTTGCCTTACTATCTGACAGTTTTCTCTTCTCTTCCGTATACCCCTCGCGAGATATTCTCATTTTTGGCTATTTTGCGTGAGGCAACGGCTAAGACCATATGCGCGACCTCTGACCGGCTTGAACTCCGAGTCTCCCCCTCGGACGGAGCACCTTCACCCGGGTCAGTCGAGGTCATGGGAACCCATGGGGGTCTAAGAGTGAATTTGGCCACTTTCGATGACGTACCAGTGGCTGGTGGATGACGTCACATGGACCAGGTGACCGAACGCACTGTTCGTATCCACATTTTGTATAACAATTGCGTTTGCAATCGATTTACCGCGATTAAAAAAAAAAAAAAAAAAAAAGTATTCTTTTTAATCGAAATTTATGTACTCGTTTTTACCTATATATATATATATATATATATATATATATATATATATATATATATATCTATATACTTACTCTTATTACCGGCTGTTTAAACTCCGGGAGGAATTAGTAGCTCAGGAACCATATTTCCTGTAAACTGCTGCAGGAAGCATATAGCCAACTATATTTAACCGTGGTATAATAAAGCATAAGAAATGTGCGGGGGAGGGGGTGAAAAAAAAAAAAGAAAGAAAAAATTTTCTCCAGAAATGTCTCAAGACTTACGAAGCCAAGTTGACCTGAGGTATTGCCCTAGAAAAAAAAATGGGCATGTTAAACGGAGACGGGTCTTCAATACTTTTGGGTACTTTTTTTCTGGTCCGTGTATATTCGAAGTGTTGAGAGTGAAGTAAAAGAAAAAAAAGAAATGAAAAATAGAAAGGAAAAAAAAAATAACACGGATGAAAAAATCAGTGGACAAATCCTTAAAGCCGAAAGGGTTGGGAAAGGAAAATAAACAAATGAATATATTGAAGCAGTGGGAGCTGGAAAGGTTGCGTATTTTATTACTTGGTGAATTTTGCTTTATAATGTAATACAGGCAAGGGTTAAGCTCGTTTTTTTTTTTAATCCTTTAACCTCGAGAGACCGGTCAAGAAATAGCGAGAGAGAAACAGAGAGAGCTAGAGTGTTAAGCACGGCTCAAAGCAGTAATAAGCCCGTAAGCCAGGGGAAAGGGTTTTAAGAATATTTCAAAAATAATAAACTTTTATTGTTCGGGTCGTTCTCTGACTGGCCCATCTAACGTAACTGCATTGTTAAAGGCCAACGGCACCCGTGGTTAAATTGAAGAAAGTAATTTTTTTCCTCTCCTCTTTTACCCGGAAAGCCTAAATCCTTTTACTCGCAGTCAAAGTTATTTCGGCATTAGGGGATTGATCGGTCGACGAATCTCGAGTTTTGTTTTTTTTTTTTTTTTTGTTTCAACCGAATACAAGCATTGAACTTCAAGAAGCGAAAAAAATTATTGGCACGGATGCGTATCAAAAGCGTGAATAAAAATCTCTACCATTTATCGTATTCGGCGTCGATTAATCTCGGGAAATAAACTCGTTGTCGAAAGCCTCTGCTTAGACTTGTCAAAGGAAATCGAATGCCAAAGGAATAAGAAAATTTCAACTCTCTCACGGTTTCGCAGATAGGTAGTACGTTAAGTATAGGTGCAAAGGAGCTGGAGCTGGAGAAAAATTGAAAATTAAATCTAATCGTGAGCTCGAGGAATGAAAATAAAAATAAATGAAGGTCGCGAAAATCGTCAAGTGTCGACGGTACGAATAAAACATCATTTATCTAGGACCTGGATGGTTAAGTAGGCAAAATATTTGCATATCGGGTTCCCTGCCGAGACTTCTTTCCGGGTCATCTTAGTCGGTTCTGATCGATCATTCCTCGATCTGCTTAGGCTTGGGCCTGGCTTCTGGGTCATTGTCATTCAAACGAATCTCTACAGCGTTCTTTCCAGCTATGGACGGTTGAAATTAGGGCGCTACGCGAACCGGAGGGGACGGAATTAAACAAAAAACGATCTAGCAAGGGATGCTGTGACCTGGACCATATGCATATTAGGTATACAGATGCCTCCCCGCTCTCTGGGGCGCTCCTCTAGGTAACGTCCAAAAAATCCGGTTTTTTCTCAACTACCGACGAAAAAAAAAAAAAAAAAGGACAGAAGAAAAAAAATTGCGGTGATGACCGTCATTGTCAACTATAGTATACCACGCGTGCGTCCTTCCGCGGACGACCGTTTTTAATGAAAATAGAAACTCACGCGTGACGTGAATAATAAAAAAAAAAAAAAAAAAAAATTGGAGAAGGAAAACTCCGTTAAATTTTCAACGATATCTAGACAAAATTTTCATCGCACATCGCTAAGACGAACCTTATATTTGGGAGAAATATATGTTTGACATTTTCCTTCCATATACGATTTATTCGAGTCAGGAGCAATCGAAGCCAACTTGCAGTGCTACTGGGTGTCTTGGTTTGAAAAGAGGCGATCGGCATGGTCTAACGCGCGTCCCTAATTCGTCCGGGGGCCTAAAGTCCCCGAAAAAATAAAAAAAAAAGTAAAATAAAATAAAGAGAAGGCCCCACCGATTTTAGTGGGTGTGTGTGAGCGACCGAACGAGACTCGGTTACACGCGCACGGTCTCAGGGGGTGTCAAGCCGTGACCGTAACAGAGTTCATGCGAGACCAAAAATTTAACTTTCAGACTTTTAGACGGAGTATTAATGCCTGGAACTCAGTTAGTCTAGCCTGACGGCTCACGACCCAGTTGCGAGTCGCGTCGTGCGTGTATATCTCTTCGATTGCGTCTCTCATTGTCGAAAAGTAAAAATATCTTCTGACGTTTTTGTCGAATCGGATCTACTCCCCCCCCCTTTTTTTTTTTTTTTTTTTTTTTACCCAATCACGTTTCAATTAAATCTCTGTCTCTTTCTTTCTCGATTCCTTGCCGTAGAATCTTTAATATCTATGTATGTCTATTTTGAATAGGTTTTCAAATTCTCTCTAACCGATTAAACCGTCGCCGAGTACATTTGTGTTTCCAAACAAACGATCATCTACGTCCATCACTCTGCGATACAAAATTTGTCTGTTTACGAAATCTGTCCTTCGGTTATAGACCAAGTAGACGCGGTCTGCAGGTTAAATCTATATTTATTTTCTCAATCTAACTACCAACCGATGTTTCTACCGAAACGTGTATACTGTATCTATGACCTATAGTTCAATTTCATAATACAGATAACAACGTTCTTATTATAACATACGCTCGTCGAATATCTTAGTGAAACGGACTTAAAAATAATGTACGATCTGTTTTAATTTTCTTCTTCTTTTTTTTTCTTCTTCTTTTTTTTTTCTTCTTCTTTTTTTTTTCTTCTTCTTCTTTTTTTCTAATTTCAACTAACTTCACCACCTACGGTCGTGAGACCACGAAACTAAAAGAAGTGTCTAAACTTCGAAAATATTGTTTTCGGAAGTGACGATCAGGGGAAAAAAGTGGAAAATTATCTTCCGACGTTGACCATATGCCGATTTCTATTCACAGAGAGCCTGCTGTTTGCAAACTGTGCCTAATTTTCACACCGCGCGAAAGTCTATTCTTTTTCTATCTGTCATAGGAATCTCGAGAGGCAGACGTGTTTCAGGAACCGTAAAAAAGAGAGAAAAAAGAAATCGGTCATCGATTCTTAGTTCCTACGACGTTATATGTACTTATACGCTGAAGTATATCACAGCGTTTTATTTAGGTGCATAAACCGGGCGAATTTCGTCCGAGTATCTTACGAAAGCAATCTTCAGCGAATATCTCTTCACTTGCTTGACAGTTCCCCGAAAAATCGTATACAATATTTGTCTAAAAAAAAAAAAGAACAGGGAGTAGGTATAGAACGGAATAACGTGAATGGCGAGGATTGGAAAGCATCGCACTGTCTCATCGGCTTCGATTCCTTAGTCTACAGAAAACCCAGGTCTCGCGATCAGCGCGAAAATCGGCATACGAAAAAAGCGGGGCAACCCAATTCGGTAGAGTATAAGTAATAAACGTTCACGCGATCTTTGTTCGGAAGTATTACACCGTATTAGTTCGCTCTTTCTCCTTAAGACGTTGTAAGATCGCCGCGTGCACGCCGCTGCCCGCTATTATTAAACTCTAAGATATTTTTGAGATAGAAATCGGTATGAAATCGGCAAGAAATCGGTTTTAGGTAGGTATAACACGCGCAAACAGCCACCTTGGCACCTTTATTATCATTGCAACCGACCAACCGTGGCCACGCTACACCGAGCCCTGACACTTCGTCGTGAAATTCACTCGAGCGTGATTACCCACCACCAATGGTGCGAAGCAGAGCGGTACTTATACCTCCAAGGTATAATCCATCTCGAGGTATACACGCACGTATATTTATCTGTATAAATGGGACCATTTTCTTGGTCAACTGCAGTGTCCCTGTAATAATGATAGAAATCGATTTGCGTAATTTTTCGCTCGTATTACGTGAGTTTGTTTTTTCGTCTCTTTATCATTATATCGACTTAAGTGACGAACGATTTTCCGCATTTTTATATAATATTATACGCGGCGTGGTTAACCCTGAAGTAGAAAATTGAAACAGGATGTGAAAATACGATCACGAGTCTACCTCTTGACTTTTGAGTTCAGTTTAGCGAAAAACTGCATCATCATACCTGAGGGTCCCGGCCTTCTGTTCAACCGTGTATATATCTCGTCGGTAGATGAAAATCGTTTTCAACACCCCGCCGCAGTGAACTAGGAACCGGGAAGAAGTGACGCATCGTTTCCTTAGAAAAATCGGTTGCCTTTTATGGATCGGTATACCTACTACAACATCTTTAACAAGAAAATTTTTATACCGCGGTCCACGATCTATCACTTTTATACTTAACTTGCGGTGAAAAATGAAAAATTTGTCAAATGCCCACGCCGGCTTGTATGACGTCTCCATAAAAATATACCGCACTAGTCTCTTTGTCGAATTCATACTTCGCAGGGTTTTCTCTAGATCATATATTGTATACGTATAGGCGAGCGCCGATTTTTTCTTTCTTCCATCATTTGTTTTTTTTGTTTTTTTTGTTTTTTTTTTTTCCTACTTCTCTTTCGTCTTCTTTTTCGTTTGCGGGCTAGTATATAGCTATACCTACAGCGGCGGTCTAACGTTCCTATAACCCGTATAGTCCGGATTGTGTGCCGTTTTTTGCGCAAGCGCGCGTGTTTTTGCCGACACGGCGCACGCTTTTCAGGGGCATAAAAACTCATTTCTAGCGCCACGGAGAAAAAGTTCAAACGACGGGGGCAAGGGGGGCGCTTTTTCTACCAGAGATAATATCTCCATTATATTATTACAGTACAGTGGTTAACCGATTTTTTTTTTTTTTTTTCTTCCAATAATGTTTCTGCTTTTTTGCGATCAGCGTTTTTTTTTTTTTTTTTCGTTTTTACTTTTCTATTTCTCTTTTTTCAAAAACGTTTTTCTTTTTTCGCTCCTCTCTCTCTCTCTCTCTCTCTTTCTCTCGACGTTTTTACATACTTTTTTTTTTCTATTATCGGATTCGGGTCAACGACACCTCTTCACCGTATACACAAATATAATTTATACAAATACTTTCACTTGTATTTCTCAGTCCCGTAGCATATATAATATATATATATATATATACCTACTGCATATATATATATATATATACAATTAGTATAGAAATAAAACTAGAATCTACTTAGATACAAGTAATTGATGATCGCTCCCTTGATGAACACGTGTCTCTGCAGAAGTGGACATAAAACTGTTATAAACAAGCTCTTGGTCAAACCTTGTGTTATACGAAACTATATGTTTACTCGAAATCGTCGTTCTTAATCAGTCGGTCTCACAGCGATAACCCATCCTTCGGAAACATGCTTTTGATTAAAAGAAGAACTTGAAGAAGAAGAAAAAAAAAAAAAACAAACAAAAAAATAAAAATAAAATGTGATAAAAGATCATAACATTGCACGATGATTGTGATAACCCAAAAAGTTGGTTCGAAAAAAAAATTCTGTATCGATACGACAATCCGGAAGCCTGTACAGTTTTTTTTTCTTCTTCTTCCTCTTCTAATTAATTCTAACATTTAAGTCTGCGATGAAAAGAAAAATTTGATCATAATTCAATCCCTTGTGTCCGTGAACACAGAGATACACATCCTAGCCGCACGAATGTTATATCGATGTCACACAGCGAATGGAAAAGAAAAGGAAAAGAAAAAAAAAAAAAAAAGACGAAATTTTCTCAATCTTTATAACGAAATAATTTTAATCTCGTTTCCTTATAACATAATATGATATAACATGATACAATATATATTTTTGGACAAATCTCGAGACAGCATATACGCGCACGGTACGTTGTACACTCGGTTAATTATCCCCTCTTCGTATTCACGGGATTCTATGCCCAACTCACTCTTTTTGTACTACTATATACCGCGCGCGTCCTAGCCGCTTGGGGTGTGGGGCAACCGTCGTGTAGCTGGTTATGGGGTGGGGGAAGCCGAAACCTAAGGTGGGGGAAGGTCCTGGGGTGGGGAGCTTCGCGCTCTGTTCGAACGAAGCTAGGGCCACGGCGCAAAACATTCAGTCGGCAAAAAGTAGCCAAGGGGTACGCGTTACCCTAAGGTAGTAGCCTCGTTGAAAAACTGTAAACACCGAGCAAAAACTGGAACGAAAAATTCATTTTTTTTTTTTGTAATCGAACAAAAAAAAAAAACAAAAAATTAAAATAAAAAAAAACACGATAACCTACAATTTTGATGAACAAAATTTGAAGAAAATAACGAATTAAGAAAAGACTTTATCAGTGATTGGTAGACTGTTTACTGAAATAGAACAAAAATAATGTGAAAATTAAAGAAAAAAAAAAAAAAAAAAAAAAAAAAACGATTTTTACGAAAAATTTTAATCGTATTAATAATTAAAGTTATTATTGTTAATATCGTTTGTGACTGTTGTTCATTTCTTTTCTTTTTCTTTGCAAACCATCATCAGTTTGGCTAAACTTTCTTATAAACTTAAAAACTGTTTCGTATATTCGGTGGAGAAAAATTCAAGTCTTGTTTAGAACTCGTCTGTGACATATTCCAAAGCTGCCTAACGTGAAGTAGGCTATATATCTACTATATAAATAAATAAATAAATAAATAAATAAATGAATAAATAAATGAATAAATAAATGAATAAATGAATAATTAATTAATTTTAATTAAATGCAAATAATTAAAACAGGTACAAAAAACTTTTCGTGAATGTATTAGTCTCGTATGTAATAAAAATATATATGTATGTATAAATATATTTATATATATATATTACATAAATATACATATATATATAAAACCTAGAAGATATTATCTTTTTATTCTCTGGAACCGCGTGGTTCAGATCGTGTGTCAACTTTAACGAGTAAACTAATCATAAAATATGAAAACTTACGTCTACACAGGAGTAAACATTTTCTGGCATATTTTTTTCATCTGTTTCGTATTTTGATACAATTTTTTTGTTCTCAACCGACGCGTTGCCGTAAGTTGTCCTCAGTTTGAAAGAAATAAAAGAAAACAGAAACGTTCGAGTTCATAGAAGGAAATAAAGAAGAAGACCGAAACTCGTGGTCGAAATAAAAGTGGTGCCTGTGTGCGTGAAACTAATCAAGAATATTAACGAATTGTAAATGAAGGACTGAAAAAAAAAAAAAGAAAAAAAGAAAAAAAAAAAAAAACGGATCGTGAAAACTTTGCCAAAAGTTTATACCTAGTTTTTCGTCTATTTATTTAAAAAGAAAAGAGAAAAAGAAAAGCTTCAAACTGGTTTACTCGGGTTTTTCGATCGGAACCAAAATGGAGGTTCGTGCTATGGAATACCGGCCAGTGGTACCCACCGGTGTCGCAGGTCTGCAGGACTATCATGCTACAATTCCCGACCTCAGTCCACCCAGGAGTCAAGGGTCGTCGGCTGGTGGCGCGTCCTTGCTCGGCGACTACGCGCCACGCATGTATACTCCTCCGACGCCACCAACCCCCCACGAAGACGAGAAGGTAACGAGAGAAAGAAATAAAGAAAGAATTAAAAGATAGAATTTAACAAACCCTCATGGCGCTCTGCGAAGATAATCGAAATGAAAATATTAAAAGGAAGTTTTTACATTTTGTTAGTGACTTTTCGAACTACTTATATACACACGAAGCAATGAAAACCACGTGGTCAATTTTTAATCGGAAATCATTCGATTCTTTGAGTTTCAATCAGTTTTAATCAGACCTTTGAAGGAAGTGAAAAAATGAAGTGTATAATGTATGGAAAATCGATCTTGCTCTTTTAGTAATCCAAATCATTTCGTTACGGTGTAACGGGGTCTCGTCAAGTTTTATCACTCACTTCGGAAATGATAAGTCTCAATTCATTCACATAGCCTTTCGCGTGTCGTGATGATATACTTGTTCAAATAACTCGATTATTGGACGTTCCCCGATTATCTACTCGGCAGTTAAATTATACACTATACGCGTAAACATATTACATGATTATGACTATATCGTTCGGTCCTATATACTCTTTGATGACAATGACCCGGCGACGATTCGGTACACGATATATGTGTATACATATATACATATATACATATATATATTGACTTTTCTCTCGGTTTTTGAGTGGAAGTTCAAGTTTAAGATAGATAGGTATACTGTTGACTACGACTGAACTCATGAAATTGGATTCAGAAAACTTCATTCAACGATTCCGACGTTTATGAATATCCTTCAATCCGGAATATTTCGATGCAGATATGTATATGTATAATATGATCTAGTATTAGAGAGGCGACGAAGCTTAGTTAACTTGTTATAATGTAATTTTGGAAAAGACTTTATCGTAGTAACCGTGAGTTCCAAGATTCTTTGGGATTATATTGTATAGAGAAAAGAGCCCACTTTACCGTATTATTCGTGATCAATTCTGCAGAAAAGTTTAACAAAGACACGTCACAATAACGGGGATGAAAAATAATCGAAAATCCGGTAACAAAATAAATGACAATCGTCAGTTGTCAATACATTGTACACGCTCAATGGTTCAGGAGAGAGGCGCGTGCATTGTACTACCTATACTCTTCGAGAAAAGTTTCTCTCTTTCTCCTACCTCACGATGTCCCTTCGTCTTTTATCCAGGTAATGCCTGCAGGACTATGCTCTCTAAAGATTTTGAAACTTGACCTGTTAAAAAGTCCTTTCCTTCTTCTTCTTTTTTTATATACATATACATATAAATACGTATATATATATATATATATATATATATATATTATATACACATATACACACGTATGCGCACCCATTTCTTCTTATCGCCTGTGTCCTATGTCCAACAATGCCATACTTCGCGAGAGTTGCGAGTAGCCAGGAGAACAGATCAACCTTTATATACATACATGCGCGTCGGTATAGTTGTAGAGAAATTCGTCTCCCGTTGTACCGAACTCGCTGTAGAGTCACACCACGTCACACGTGTATCTAACTCGAAGCCGCGTGCTTCAATCGATTCTAAGGACCTTATTGTATTCACAGGTCACAATGAGTCCTTAAAACTTTTTATTTAGCGTACACAACCAACACTAGCGAATATTCTACTACCTATATGTTTCCGAAGGACAAAAAGCCACGGTTTATAAACGGGTTAGGGTATAACCACCGTACGCGTTACCATTGCCAAAAGCTCCGCGCTTGTTATAGACCGCAGTATATTACGGACGACACGATTTGACATGTCTCGGGATACGACTCGGCAATTAAAAGTCTGTCCTGTAATCGAATTGGAATTTTATATATCGAAAGGGCAAGGATCCCTTCGTCTCTTCTTCCAATCGAAAGAATGAGTCGACGCAAATTCTTATCGATTTTTCTCTAATTCAGAGAATGCGAATAGATTTTGTTGAGAATATCTAGGTTCAATTCTTCATTGACAAAGCGCGAATGAATGCGCGTATGCATCATATACACACGTATGTGTATACATACCTACTATATGCCTCCAGAACAAACTCGGTGTACCCCACCGCGTTCATTCATTTCATTTGTCGCCTCGTGAGTCGTAAAAACAGGAGAACACGTCGCAAAAAGCAGTCAACTATTTGTATACTCGGTATATATACCTATATTTATAATGTTACGCGGGCTACAGTGTACAGTTTATGCCGGCTCACTGACGCTTCGCGACAGGTTAATCCTTTTACCCAGTGTGTGTTATAATTTCATTTTTATTTTTCAACTTTTTTTTTTTTTTTTATCTCCTTTCTTTTTTTTTTCTTTTTTTTTCATTTTTCTGTTTCTGCTCATTCAAAATTTATCCCACCGATAATCATTGCTCAGACTATATTTTATCTACATTAACCGAAGTTGTGTGATCTTCGTTTTTTTTTTTTTTCTTTTTTCTTTTGTTTTTCATCAGTTTTTTTGCTTCTTTCTCTTTTTTCAATTCGTAAAAAACGTATACAAGAATGGGATGACTCGTATGCCCGGCGTGGAGTCCTGTTACTCACTGTGTCTGAATTTGGTCTCATCAAATAAACGTGTTAGACACGAGGGATGAATTGAGTTCGTCTGGAAATGTGTTGTAAAAACGTGTGAGAAGGACGAGAAGGAGAAGGGATATATCAGCGGTTCGATTGCGACGAGATACGAAAACGCGGTTATCCCCGGGGCACGGATAACAGAGACCCTGAAAAATGTATATAAAAAATGTTGCAATAAATTTTGTAAATAAGTAATATATACGATATCACTTATGGCTCACATAGTTTTTATTATGGTATATGAAGTAGTCAGAGTTGCAATATGAGGTTTGTTCGGCTTAGGATGTGGTGGGACTTAAAATAAAACAGCAGACGTATTAACTGGCTGGAGTAGTAGAGTAGAGTAGAGCAGAGCAGAGCAGAGCAGAGCAGCGCAGAGCAGCGCAGAGTAGAGTAGAGTAGAGTAGTAAGGTACCGCGGAGCGGACAGGATACCATATTTCTTCGTTGGATGAAAAAACCTTTACAGTCGCAAAGGCAAGAGATATAAGAAAAAAAAATTCTCTCCTTCTCTCCCTCCGCGCTACTACTATTCTATTTTTGTTCAAACTTTATAGAAAAAAAAGAAAAAAAAAAAAAACAGATTCTTCTTCCTCCTTATTCTACTTATGTATATATATATATATATATGTATATATATACGATATATGCTTCTACACCGACGTACACATCATCACCGCCCCACGCACGCACGCACGTTCACCATATTCGAGGGTGGTACTAAGTCTGTGCGCTTAACCGTCATACGTGATGTGTATAAAAAAAAATCCCCTCTTTACCCCAGTCCGATGCAGTTGCCTTTCATTAAGGGCTCGTTCCCGAGTTCCGTTTCTCTTATAGACTCGAAGTACTATCGTATCCTGATGTATGGTATATCTTGTGTACGTTATGCCATATCGACGTTTCTCTTATACTCATTATCATCGTTACCGTGATTTATATTTTTATTACGCGCCGTCTTCTTTCTTATTCCTTCTTTCTTTCTTTCTTTCTTTCTTTCTTTCTTTCTTTCTTTATAGAAAAATTGTCGAGGCTTATCCGCTACGAATATTTGATTTTTTGTGAATGTCTCACCGCGTCTAACTGTGAACATCCGGGGGAATAGATCAATTTCGCTGGTTGCGGGTCCGGAGCAGCAACTGCGGCCGCGGCAGCCACCCGTATTATATAAATTTCTATATAGGTATAGATTTTGCGCGTGTCACGTCGCTGTGTGGTTATAAATATCGGTAAAGAGTAGACATCGATATCCGGGCCCCAACGACGACGACGACGACGAGACGCACGGTCTACGTCAGCTTATTATACTGCAGGAGCTAGGTATATCGTAGAAACGGACGTAGTACATACCTACCGATCATTGGGAATTTCATCTGGATCGTAATAACGGGACTATTTCTATTTTCAATTTGTATTCTCTCTCTTTTTTTTTTTTTTTTTTATTCTCATTTTCACCGAAATAATATCTAAGACCCGCGCGGACGCCACACGCGTCAAAACGGATCAAGCAAAGGGGCCCTAGAAAACGTTACCGATCGCCGTGAAAGGTCCTCTACTTATATCCGAAAAATTTGCGGATCCTGAAAATATATCTAGGAGGGGCAAAGAATCGCATAGAGATTATAGTTCCTTTCAAACTGGCTGTATATCTGTAATACGGGGATAGGGGCAGAAATTCAAAAAGGCACTTAAACCGCTTCCCCTCCGTAAGTGTGCGTGGTGCCCCATCCGTCATCGGCTTGTTTGCCGAAAAACTCGAAATCTCTCTATGCGTATACGCGGTGATCTTGAAATTTTCCTTTTTTATTTTCTTTCGGTTTTATTTTTCTCTTTCTTTCTTTATTTTCTCTTTTTTTTTTCCTACCTTTTTCCAACGCCGCCGACTTCTTCTCGACAGGATGCAGAACCCCCGAAGCAAGATGCAACGCGGATCAAAATCCGGCAAAAATTCAGCCCCATTATTCACATTCGTTAATATATGTATGTATGTATATATATATAGGTATACAACCGCACATATATCTAGGTATTCCTTGTACTATATACTAATACAACCCGTGGGACGGTGGTATACCCACGAATAGGGGATGAAGATCACGAAGCAAACGTGCGAATAGACGCGTGCAGCTCGTATAGTGAAATAATAAAAAAAAAAAAAGAAGAATAAAGAAAGAAAGAAAGAAAGAAAGAGAAAAAAAGAAGGGTTGACGAGAGGAAAAAAAAGGGACCAAGTAAACAGTGGTATTATGGATGATTTTGCGGCAACTCGGAGTGTGATGAGGGATCGGTGGTTCTGATCCGATTTTTGTAAGAAAAAAAAGTTCGGAAAAAGAAGTCAGAGGGTAAAAAGTAAAAATTCATGGTTCTTCGGAATTTTCCGGAATTATAACTTTTCTTCACCGCTTATATAACCGATCTCGTCGTGACGTTAGTATAGGTATATAGGCACAGGTATATCGTCGTAATCAAATGACGTGTGTTTATACTGGTCGAGTACCTAATAGCGTAATAACACAAAAGCGGTAGCAGTTCGTCGTTTTGGCAATACCTTGCGGGCAAACACCTTGCCATGTAGCTACCTACTCTACCATCGGATCGCTACGGTATTTAAGGTTGGATCTGATGATCGAAGAAGAAAAAAAAAAAAAAAAAAAAAAAAAAAAAAAAAAAAAAAAAAAAATAGGAAGTAGTAGAGAAACAATCACGGAAATAACTCTTAGGTCAACCAGTTCCAGAATAATTAGTTATATAACTTGAAAATTCGGACGCTGTTAACATCAAACATCAAACAATCTCTCTCTCTCTCTCTCTCTCTCTCATTGTTTTTTTTTTTTCTTCTCTTTCTTGGTCAATCTCTGCCGGTAAAAACTGGTCTTTTGATCCTTGCTTACGATTTGATCCTTAGCGCAGCGTGTATAGCCCCTCTCGCTCGCCTATTCCGTATTCTTTTAAGTAAGACTTGGCACCCGGTAGCCTCTCGAGTACGAATTACATTTGTTTCTTTATTTATTATTTTTATTTTTTATTTCTTTTTTTTTCATCTCCTCCTCATTTCAATCAAGGTCTTCTTCTCACGTATATTATCGCGAGGAGTCGTTATACACGAAACTGTGACGTCTTTTAGACGTTTAAGGCATTCCCGGCTATGAAAAAGACGCGATTTAGATTCAGATTCTTCTTTACCGATGACGTGTTGGGTATCGAGCAAAATGATATTGAAAAATCAACTCGACCGGGCCTTCGAGTGTCTGTCTATCTATCCATCTATCTATCTATGATCAGACTATTCTAGAGACTAGTGTTATAAGGTTATATATGGTGAAATTTATTCAACGGTATAATTTATTAAAATTAGCGATTTACATAGGTGAGCTAAAATTCCAGCCAAGGCCAGTACTTGAGATATTATACTAATTAAAAATTCAGACATTCTTACCAGAGTTTTGCTGTCTACACATTGTATCAAATTAATGACCAATCAACCATCTCCTGCCCGGTCCAAACTCCGAATACGTAATTAAAATTGTTATTCCCGCGTGATAAATTTTATCTACACCTATAGTTTCTTACCAACCGTTATATAATGACATAATTTTGCTGGGAAATTTTCAAAATTATTATACAATGTATTTAAATATTCTTATTTTCCTTGACGACTGTTGGGTATCGAGAAGGTATATATTATAAATTCTGTCGTTCGGAGAGTGCAGAGCTCCGAATTAAAGGTACCTATATTATAGCCTTGGGCTAGGAGTTTAAAAATGAAATAAAAATTATTATTCACCACCTCGATAGTAATGAGTGAATCCGAAGAGATCGAAAAGAATAATAAAATAAATAAATAAATGAATAAATTTTTAGTATAGTCACGGTCAAATCGACTCTCAATTCGCGAGTGTTACTTCAGACCGATATATGCCCGTCGGTTGTCTTCTTCTCGCGCGTTAAATTAACTATCTTTTGTATGAAATTTATACGAAAATTTTCGAAACTCACTAACGCGATTTCTCCTCCGCATAAAAGTCCTGTCAATTACCAACGAGCAGCAATAATTACACTGTGAAATGTTGTTAATGGTAAAAAGTTACGTTTAAAAAAAATAATAAACAGAAAATTTCACTGTGAATTTAAAACAGTAGATAGGTGTAGATATATATATGTACGGATATATATATATTATACATTAGGTAGGATATGTTCATATACCTATATTATATAGCTACCGGCTAAGATCGTTCGTCGAAGAAGGAAGTGGTGAGGTATAAAGTGAAGATGCATTAGTTCGAGCGAGCAACAACTCTTTACCCTATAGATATTTCATTTGCCACAAGGAGAAAAGCCCCGAAGGATCAATTGTAAAATGTGAGGTTTTGAAAGCAAAAAGGGAAGAGGAGTGGGAGAAGAACGGAAAATCTTTTATATTTCAATCTTGGTAAACCGTGGTTCGTTTACGACAGGTAATTGTTGTAGTCGGAGCATTCCATCGAGTTCTTTGAAAACGCGAAGTACGATATTCCAGCAACGTCTTACCTATAAAGCCAAGTGTCAGTCAGCCTATAGATAACACTTGGGCAACAAATAGATACTGTTACAATTCCCGATGCTCGCGGCTTCTCGCGGGCCTTAGGTACCTCTTCCGCGAGAAAGAGAGAGGAAGGTAGAGATAGTAGTAGTTGTACTTAGGACTGGGCTCTCCTCATAACGACGTAATTTTCACAGCGGAAAGGCAAGGTTTAGTTAGGCGGAAGTTCCGAACGACCCGACTCGGCAATTATATGCTCAGCTCGCCCAGTCGAAGGATAAGAAAGAAATAGAGAGAGAGAGGGAGGGAGGGAGGGAGGGAGGGAGGGAGACAAGATAGGGAAATAAAAAGAAAAACTGGTCAATCTCCGGGTTCCGGAAGACTGTAACAAATTAATGCATTTCGTCTGTGAGGAATACAACCATCCTCCTAATCTCCAACTGTCCATTTGTCAATCGGAGAACCTTGTTCCGTCTCTTTTTTTTTTGTTCCTTTTCACAGCCGCGTCAGCGGTTATGAGTTTCAAAGTTACGACTGATAATTACATCGGCGAGACGCGGGTATAATATATATATATACAAGCTAGAGGATTTTTTGACGCGCAGGTCAGGGCTGCTGAAACGTTGAACTAAACTAATCCTACATAGAGATACGTGGATAGATAGAGAGGTGATTTTCCTTAATTCTACGCAATATTACACACACCTGCTTTGATAAATATGAATCAACGTACCTATCTAAGTTTCGCGTATAAAGATATAGCATAGACGTATACGCGTACAGAAGCAAACCAATGCCCAAGTTTTTCATGACGAACTCGCGATCGTTTCTAAACGCAAACCACACAGAGAAACACACACAATTTATATATCATATATTTTTATATATATATACGTATTTCTCTCTCGTTTCCTCTCCCTCGCTCCCTCTATCTCTAGGCGATATAGGTATGGGCATCGTCTACGAGCTGGCGATACTCTTACGCGGCACCAGTGGCCAAAGGCGATTACGTGGGCCGCTTGAGCAGCGCGCGAACTTGACTTCTGCAAGGACAAATTTCGAAAGGAGGAAATAAAAAATAGCGAATATTCGAAAGGACGTGCGCCGTCAGCTGTTAAATTATCCTTCCCCGGGCTGGTCTACAGGGCACACGTGTGTGCACGTTCACCTATTATACTCGTTATATATTATACACGAAGATCTTTCATCGAATATGCTCATATATGGGACAGACGAATATCTGTACCGTGCCGATATGCTCGCATGAGCACATTATGCGGTCGCTTTTATAGCACGAAACAAAAGAAAAGAGAGAAAAAAGAAAAAGAAAGGAATAATAAAAAAATAAATAATAATCCTAGCATTCGTTCGTTCGAAAGTATGAGTTTTTGAGGATCGGGGCTTGGGAGGCAAGACACACCGCGGGCTTTGCCTTATGGGGCGCAGGGTGCCTACAAAGAGGAAAAGGATATCCCTAATATCTGGGAATCTCGTGACGAAGATGAATTATTTGTGCGTCTGTGGTTTATGAGCATAGGCGTCTCTATGCGGTAGCTGTGCGGCCAGTCAGGTAGCCCCCGGGGCGATTCCATGATAGACAAGGCCAGCCTCTCTCGTATGTGCCGGGCTGCTGCGCGTTCCTCCTTGGAATTTATTTATAACCAAGCAGGTAGCGGGTACGTACGGCTGATGGGTCGGGGGAACAACTCACGTCTGACTTTCGATAGGAGACAGACGAAATCGTGGCGAATGAGTTGGGGCAGATGTGGAATCATATAAAGTCTCGGTGTTGCGGATGCGGAGATTGATGTTTTAAGTTCAATCTCATTTTCAATCGCGCAATTTTATGTAAATATGAAAATTAACGAAAGACTCTCATTTTCGAATTTCAGATATTCGGTAGCAAGGCGGACCTGCAGCTTCACACACAGATCCATATGCGAGAGGCAAAGCCGTACAAATGCACGCAGTGTTCGAAAGCGTTTGCAAACTCGTCTTACCTATCGCAACACACGAGAATTCATCTCGGTATAAAACCTTACAGGTGTGAAATATGCCAGCGTAAATTCACCCAGCTGAGCCATCTACAGCAGCACATCAGGACGCACACTGGTGACAAACCGTACAAATGCAGGCATCCTGGATGCACGAAGGCGTTTAGCCAGCTAAGTAACCTACAGAGCCACTCGAGGTGTCATCAGACCGATAAGCCCTACAAGTGCAACTCGTGCTACAAGTGCTTTTCCGACGAGCCAAGCCTCCTCGAGCACATACCCAAGCACAAGGAGTCTAAACACCTGAAAACTCACATATGCCAGTACTGCGGCAAGAGTTATACGCAGGAGACTTACCTGGCCAAACATATGCAGAAGCACGCTGAACGGACGGACAAACGTCCTCCTATAATAGGGAGCGGGTTGAGGCCGTCGATTCACGCGATGTCGCATCATCAGGATCATTATTGGCCTAAAGTAAGCCCGGACTCTATGATATCGGATTTACATGAACGGCTTCCCCACCATCACACCGATTATCATCAGAATCAAAACTCCGAGATGATTCTACCTCACGGACACAGGGAGTCGATTGAGAATGACTCGCGACAGCAGACCCCGCAGCCCGGTAACCATCCGAATAGCTCGTCGGCGTTTACACCGATATCTTCAATTTCTATAAACTCGATTTCATCGATGCAACATCCTCTGAATCCTCTGAACCACCTTCATTATCCTGGAAGTCATCATCCGGCCTCGCGGCCGTACCTGTACGAAGCATTCAACTCGCAGAAATCATCGCCAACATCGTCAGCCGGTGTAACTTCCGGTACAACGAGTAACCAGAACGCGACTTCCTTCCCGAATCAATTGATAAGCCTGCATCAGATAAGGAACTACGCTCACCAACCGAATCTTGGTAATTTAGGGAATCTGGGAAATCTAAGTAATCTCAGCAACCTTAGTAACCTTAGCGCGACCATGGAGAACCACGCCCTCCTAGGTGGGCTTAAGGAAAAACAGTAACTCCCGGATTTGCCGTAGATTATAAACTACAGATCTTTCGTCGCCGTATAGAAAACTGATTATTATTATTATTATTATTATTATTTTTTTTTTTTTCTCTCTCTCTATCTTTTTTTATTATTACTATTATCATTATTATTATTATTATTGTTTTTTTTTTTTTTTTTTTTTTTTTTTTCAAATTTTCTTTTATCTTTTTTTCGCCATCCCAGAATTAGATTCCGCGTTTACACGAAATCAATCTGCTCGTCGTTTTTAACGTGGAGAAGAAAAAAAAATTGTTCAATTACATATGTTCATACACACATACACACACACATGCATACATACATACATTACATAGGTATATATAAAATGTTATCAGAGATCTCGGTTATGTAGAATTTCACTGAAGGACATCGTGCAACAGTACTTAGAAATACCAAGAAAGTATCGCAGGGGGCAGGATATTATATATATATATATATAGGTATATATATATCTTCCTGATTTTATGTAAAGGAGGAAAAAATATGTAGCTAAATACAGTAGATAGTTGAAAGTTTTGAGATGACGTTAGAGAAAGAAAAAGAAGAAGAAGAAGAAGAAAAAGAAAAAGAAAAAAAAGAAGAAAAAGAAGAGAAAGACTAGGAATAACAAAAAGAGATGATTAAGGATTCAATTGGCGGGTATTACAGCCGATCGTGAGTATATATACATATAGGAGTAATGATATACCGGAAGGTACGTCGGGTATACCTAAAATAACTAATTAACCGTATTACCAATTAAGATTTTGGTATCTTGTAAAAATAAGGGCACAAATATGGAGAAAAGAAAAGAAGAAGAAAAAATAAGAAACGAAAAAGTATAAATTCGGTCGCTGTCGTGAAGGAAAAGAGAAGTGACAAGCAAACAAAAACAAGAAAATAAAAAAAAAATAAAAAATGAATAATACGTAGGGTTAGGATTGACTGCTGCAGTGCCACGGGATAAGAGAAAAAGTCGAAGAATAAAAGAGAAACAAAAAAAAAAAAAAACATAAAACAAAACGAAACGAAAATGAAAAAACAAGAAAAAACAAGTAAAAAAAAAAAAACAAAAACAAAAAAAAATGGTGTTGAACACAAAGTGGTATGCAAGACCTCTTGTAAATAGCTATTATATAAATATATAAATAAATATTATATATTATTAATTATATTAATAGGTGCGTAAGGTATAGACGTATAATTATTATCTAAGTACCTACCGTATAAGGGAAAATGTCCATTCTTACAAAGCTGAAAGACTTAGATGAAAAAAGACACTAGAAAATCCGGCGGTTCATTTTGGCGATTAATTATTTCTCAAAGACCGTGGAATAATGACTTGATCTTATTTCTTTTTTTTTTTTTTTTGTTTTTTTTATTTTTTTTTTTTATCATCTTCCTATTACCTTCCGTTTCTTTTTACAATTTTATTTACTTTTCATATCGTTCTATGCTCGCGTGTATTTGCTGTGAGGAGCGATCGTTGGGTAAAGAACTTCGTCTTGATCCTTTTCTTTGATTTTTCTTTCGTTCCTTCATCTTTTCATTTTTTTTTTTTTTTTTTTTCTTTTCTGCCCATATTTTCGCCAAAGCGCGCCAAAGTCGGCTGCTCGGATAAGTAAACGGTAAAACAGTACACAAAAGTTAGACGAAATCAAGTAACACTCATACATACATACATACATACATACACATGCATATACACCCACACACAGAGACACGTGTAGAGAATTAAGTGACGACAAAACACTGTAGATAGTTTCTTGTTATGGTGCATTATGTACGGTGGTCTTGTTAGACGAGGAATCTGAATTATATTTTACGAAAATAAATTCAGTATCCTCTTCGTTTTAATGTCCATCGTGTCGCGCCTCACCTGTGCTCAAGTTGTTTATTATTAGTTTGTTATTAAGAAAGGTATAATATCTACTACTTATTACGAAACACATTATTATATAATCATTTTTTGGGTTTCCTATTAATTATTTACCGAAAGGCACGCCGGGCATATAATTATATCGCATCGCATGTCGCCCACACACCGCAGCGTGCTGCAAAGTATCTTTTTTCTATATTGTTCAAATATAAAGACAGGACAATTGATTATTTAAATATATATAATAGAACAGGAGAAAAAAAAATAATGAACTGCGAGACAAACGACGAAGGAGAAGAAGAATAATAAGACGAAAAAAAAAAATAATAATAAATAAATAAAATAGCGTATTTTTGTTATGTCCCACGGGGAGGGGGGGACCAGGAACCCCTATGCTTTAATTGTGATTTTTTCTGTCTAATTATTTTTAGTTTCATTAATTATTATAATTATTATTTCGTTTAATAAACTATTACGTTAAAAGAAATTTCATCCCTTTTATACCTGAGTTCGTTTTTCTTTTATTCTTGTTTTTAGTTATTATTATTTCAACCAACAGAACGCTTCCGTAAAAACTTTGCTGACTGAGTAGCATCTGATCGTACTCTTGATTTAGCATCTTAGCTTATTTTTTTATCCATTTTTATTTAGTAATTTTCACGTAGTCAATTTTTGTTTTCGTAAAGCAGGAGGTAGATTGCTTTTTAATTAGATTGCATAATTTTCTAAAGATTTTCTGTCCATCTATTTTATTGCCTGTCCTCTATTTTCCCTTTTCGTTCTTCATGAATTCACCTACCCAAGACCCGCGGGAAAACGATTATACCTATATGTAATTGATTAACTACATAACAAGTAACGCGAGTTCCAGACGTTCAGATAAACCGTCCAAGCATATTTAGTTTGCGTATTTATTATTGATTCCTTTGTGGAATACAGTTTTATTAAACGTAACATGGAACCAAGGTCAAGGTATGAAAACCCTGAAAATCTTTCGGTTACTTTTGTTTATAAAAATGGAAATAAATTTCTTATAATTGCGCCTGCGATCACGCAACCCATCCTACATCCGGGTAAGAGATGTATTGATCGCCATCTAACAGACATTGTAGGAAGTATAATGTAATCTTCTGTTCGTTTGGCAAGGAAAAAAGCTTCCATTACGTGGTTTTTTCTTTTATTGAAGGACCAAATTACAAAATCCAGTTGTTTGAATAAATATTATTCACTTACGATCATTCAGTGTCTTCTGTGCGAAAAACAAACGAAACTTGTCAGCGCTACCAGAGTAAAATGTTACAATTGAGAATAAATATTCGCATAATGTAATTAGGAGTTTTTAATTTACTATATAGTTTACAGACGAGACGAATTTTACAAAATGTTAGCAATACTCGAGTATCTATCTACTATTTGGACTAGACTTAAGGCTAGTTGAAAAAGTTTCTACCGGTTACAATATTTAACGTTTTTAATCGCTTGGAAATAACGAAGGTTTCCATGAAACTGTATGTTTGCAAAAAGTCATTTTAAATGTTTAAATAGATTTAAAAATATACTATTATACTATTGATAACAATTAACTGAGAGAAACAGAAAGAGTAAGAAAGTGATAAAGAGAGAGAGAGAGAGAGAGCGTGCGTGAAAGAATTATTGTTTATAGACGATGCAATGTAAGCACAATATTGCATGGCGATGGTACGAACAGAACTGTGATATTTTATTGTATAAATTAAAAAAGACAAAAAAAAAAAAATACACAATATTAAAACTATGTAGAAGTGGAGGATGGATGGTTGATGTATTTTACAAAATCGGATCTTCGGAGTGATTAAGAGAAATCTGTAAACAGCATACAGGCTTTTTGAGAACATTTGACCCAGCGTTTTACAATTTTAAATACTTTTTATCTTTCCCCAATCGAAAAGATCATAGGTCAAAAAACTTTCGTCGGGTCAATTAGATTATATTCTTCGTCCGTCTTTATTCGCGTATAAAGGCAGCGTTTTAAAACCATCGTAAGTGATTAATCCGTTGTATAGGTATATGTATGATAAGTACTTCGAATTTTATGGCGTATAAATTTCACGAAGAGCCTGTACTCTCCGAATTAATAAAAGCTCAGTGTCTGATCGTTTCCTATTTGTAAAATACTAAATGTTTCATAAGGGAAAAAGAAAAAAAAAAGAAAAAAAAAAAGAACTTTCAATGCAGCGTATTGAACAATTTTGAATAATAGATAGTAATTAATTATTGTCTGTAACGTTTAACACTCGCCCTCACGATGAGAATAATATTTTCAAACATGAAATACGAATCACTGTCCCGTATTTCGAATGCGGATGTGAAGTGCAATAGATTAACTATATACAAGATTTATTAAATATAACACAAAATAAAGATTATTAATATTAGAAATTACTAAACATAAACGTAGCAAAGGTAATAGCATAGAAACAACCATGGCTCCAGTTCAGTTCTATAACGAAACGGTCCAGCAAATTTTTGTACAATTTGTCCTCACGCACACGGAATAAACCACGATAATTTCCCTGCGTGCCATTAAGGTAAAACATAAACTATTTGGGTCGAATCAATTTACGTATTTATACCTACTGAACTCATTTCGAAGACGTGGCTATCAACTGGCAACGTATCGCACTAACATTTTGTTCATCGAAAGAATAATAAGATATATTCTTTGTACTGCCAGAGGAATTTTAAATCGGTGACTCAATAAATAGAACGTTGGCTACGGAATATCGTTTGAAGTTATATCGGTAGTGGGTTTCCTATATACGTTTATTTTTAATTCTTGAAATATTATTATAGAGATGAGGTTTTCTGCCTGAAACAGTTTATCGATAAAGCTGACCATTTCGAAGTAAAATTGTGGAGCTACTACATTACACCTATGGTAATAGATTATAGACTTAAATCAAATTTGTCTTTGATGTCCTTAGACGTTTTATTGTTTCTATAGAGACTTGTAAAGTGCATTCAGTAAGAAAAAATTTCAACAATTATTTCGACTCATTGAATACAGTAAGCGCATCTTATACGTGAAAAAGTAATTATATTACATTGCGATACAACGAAATCATGTTATTGAAGGAAAGGTGTTAGTCTCTATTGATTTTTTAAAGAAAACGTTTAATCTCTTTTAATGCGAGCACAACAATGTACAAAGGTAACAAAGTATTCTTTGACAGAAAATCTGATTAGTTATTAAAAAAAAAATACATCGTAGGTTGATACTTTCGTTGTTGATATACATATGGCAAATTGACAAACCGTGGCAGTTACGTCGTGCGATATTTGAATGGATTTCTCTTGTTAATGAAGCAGATGAGTCTAAACGCTCTGACGTATGGATCCTTTATCTACATGGACTTGTTGGCAATATTCATACACTTGCTAACTGGCACGATGCAATTACCCGAAAGTGTCACATAGTATTTTTTATAATGCTTGTTTTAAATACCAATCACAATTCTTAATCATAATCAAACTACAATAATTTTAAATCCCGATTACATTGCTCATTTTCAGCCTGTGTAAAGCACCCCCCACACACTAACTGTTCGTCCTTTATAACAAATATAGCAGAACTTACGTCTTAATATTCCATGATCGTGTCCTGTGGGAAACCTGCTAAAAATGCAATTTTTAATATCAATAACACTCTAGTTTAAAAAAAATTATATTCTCTTATTTTTGGCAGCGTTCTCATTGGTGTACGAAATTAATTACTTTCCCGACACAAGCAACAGATGGCCTCCGATCAGGTTTACGTATGAAATTTTAATTTGGAAATATGAAAATTCCATTTTTTTTTGCATTCTCTTGAAGAATGGGGTTTCGCAAATATGTCGTGAGAACCCTTCACATGAATTGCCGAAATTGATGAAATTGTAGGGGTTTGGAGTAAATGGCGCGCAACGCACGCAAGAATAAATCATGGCCAGGTAGACGCATAAAAGTTCGGACTGCTGTGCGGGTACAGAGATCACCTGCAAGAGACTTCCTTGAGTAAGAAGAAGGTGCCGCTTATAGCCTCGGAATTGCTGATTAACAGTAAGTGTCACAATTCGATCAGATTTTTATAAACATCTGATATGAATGGTACGAAAAATTTTAGACGTGCCTTTCTCGAAGCTACTCTCATCGAATTGACGTCCACGATATCTTAAGAACTAGTCGTCCGATTGACTTGAAATTTGGCGTGCACTTTCAGTAAATGTGTCTTTATCTTGTTACCATTTGATAAATTTCGATTTTTTTTCAGCCGTTCTCATATTAACCGAGGAACTTCTTTATTCATTCGTTTCAGGAAAGCAGAACAGCTAGAATTTTAGACACTATCCGGAGCTTCATTTTCCGTGGTCTGCGAGATCATTTATAACAGACAAATTTTTCTTCTTTTTATCTTATAGAAATTTCTATGTCATTTTTAATTGATAATAAAAACATTCGACAAATAACGATTACCCTCTCAATTACAATTTCCTTTCCCTCGACCTTTGAATTGGTAATCCCAAGTCTCTATATTCGAAAAGCATGAAATTTCGAAACAATTCACAAGTCAACCATTCTCTCCATTCTAAACTTCATTCGTCTGAGTCTCAGTGCGCTAGGTTTCAGTTTTCCGAATTTGACTTTTTCTACACTCCAAACAGTCAATAAAGATACAATCATATTCCAAATTTCCCTGTTATTGAATATGCATAAAAACATTTGAATAATTGAATCCGCCATTTCGAAAAAGGCACAAGTTGAAGATGTGCCCTTTTCACAGGGAATATGTAAAACCCTTCAATGAATAAAATGACGCCAAGAAATGATATGTGAAAAAAATGTGACTCGTGCCCTTTTTGAAATGACGGGTTCAATTCATCCAGCGATAAATCGCTTTATCCTATCAACCAAAATTACATTCTAGTGATTTCTAGCTTATCCGATAGATGTAGCAGCTTGATCAAATACAGGAACTAGCGCGTTCACCATCTCGGTAGCGAATTGACAAACTACTGTCGTGTGACCAACAGTACAAGGTCGTAAACCTTCGGTTTGTATCAACTCATGGGTCCTGCACCAATTTGCACTATATCAACTCGCGCAGTAACAATTCGTGCAGTATCAACTCGCCATGTAGCAAGTCGCGGATCTATTGCAATTCTCATTTTTTCTTAGCGTTGTCTATACATATAATATGAAGACAGCTCCATTTATGGACCTCTGAGAGCCGACTAAAATTCGTCGTGAGCTAGCGCCCCCTTATTCATTCTGGCGGTGCATTCAGCAGGCGAGTAAAAACTCGCTGGATCTTTGTGGCGATTACCGACTGGAATAAAACGTTTTCGCAAAGATACATCAGCGTACATCATTACAGGAATCACAAATATCCCGAGCCCACGCACGTGTTTTTACCGACGCTGTAGCATTGTGGCTGACCGAACTACCGTAAATAAAATAAGGATAATTGATGGTGACTCAATTATAAGGAAAGGTACTTTAGTGTCCCCCTTCGATTTCGACACATTTTTTATATGTTGTATCCCATCGAAAAATGAGAAATACGTATTTTTTTATATCGGCACAAAAGTGGTTTGAAGGGGTGAAATCAACCCTCAAAGTTGGGCACATTGTTTCATATAGAAGCACTTGAGGTGATATGAAACGTTTGTCAAAACCTCGAAAACGGGAATCGTGAATTCTCCGAAACTACGCAATCAATCGCAATGAAACTTTGGGGAATTGCGCAGTCTATTGGCAGAAAGTGGCTGATTATCTTACTTTTTCAAAATTTGACAAAAATTTTTGCAGATTGGGTTATCGACCACCTAAATCATGTCATTATTCATTGTTGCCGTAGATAATCGTATTTCCAAGACAATCAGCCACTCCGCAATGAAAAACCACACACCTTGAACCTAATGCCGTGTCATTTCATAGAGAAATAGCTGAAAATTGACGATTCTCCGTCACTCGAAATAAAAAAACCGACCTTTAGTCGAGGTGACACTTTGTACCGACATTGCACCCAGTATACTTGTAAGCTGCGCGGCGGCGCTAGGGCAGATTTCTTCGGTCACTATACGTAAGTGCGAATGCTGCTCGCGCTTGACAGAAAATACAAATAATCGACATCGCGCGTATATTAGTGTACGTATATGTAGGTATAAAACGTCGGCCACGGGCACTGTTGTAGGTATAAAACATTTCAAGGCCACGGCCGGGTCCCCGTCACCGCGGTAAAACAGAGGTCCCAATATTGGTACCTCTGAATACCGCTAGATGGCGCAGCACGCGTCTTCTAACCAGCCTCGGTAGTCGCAACTCAGTTAGCCGACGTTTTATACCTACAACAGTATATACGTACACTAATATACGCGCGATGTCGATTATTTGTATTTCCTGTCAAGCGCGAGCAGCATTCGCACTTACGTATAGTGACAGAAGAAATCTCCCCTAGCGCCGCCGCGCAGCTTACAAGTATACTGGGTGCAATGTTGGTACAAAGTGTCACCTCGACTAAAGGTCGGTTTTTTTATTTCGAGTGACGGAGAATCGTCAATTTTCAGCTATTTCTCTATGAAATGACACGGGATTAGGCTCAAGGTGTGTGATTTTTCATTGCGGAGTGGCTGATTGTCTTGGAAATGCGATTATCTACGGCAACAATGATTAATCACATGATTTAGGTGGTCGATAACCCAATCTGCAAAAATTTTTGTCAAATTTTGAAAAAGTAAGATAATCAGCCACTTTCTGCCAAAAGACTGCGCAATTCCCCAAAGTTTCATTGCGATTGATTGCGTAGTTTCAGAGAATTCACGATTCCCGTTTTCGAGGTTTTGACAAACGTTTCATATCACCTTAATGGCATCCGCGCCCGGATGCATCGACTCCTTCGCCGACTTGACGATTGGTTTCGAAGACGTCGTCACGGGATCGTTTACATTATTCTTTTTCTTCCTCAGACCCATTCCAAGGTTAGCCTTGGCTTTCATGGTGGTAGCTATTCCCCAGGCTGCGGCTTTCCCACCGACGCTCGCGCCTTTGGCGAAAACCCTTCGCCGGGCTCAGTCGGCTAGTAGTTAGTACTAGGAGTGTGCGGGTAGCAGAATTGGTCGGGTTGGGTGGGGTAGTTAGACTATGATTCGGGTCGAGTACCCGAATTTTTCGAGTACCCGTGATAGCACGGGGATACTCGAACTTTATCGAGTACCCGAGTTTTTCGGATACTCGTGACCAGACTGGAATACTCGTACTTTGTTCAGTACCCGCCGTTTACTCGTCTCACATCGGGTACTTGGTGAGCCGTGTTGCCGGACAACATTTCAAATTTGAAATTTCGTTTCATAGTAGATAGCGCCACGAAAACGTACTAAAACGGACGAAATAGACTCCAGCTTTATGTTCTCTACTCTTCGCCGATAGGTTGGAGATCATAAGAAATAAAAATAATTAGATACGGATCTCCGAGTCGTTTACGAATACTCAAAGTTTACGAATACCCGAAAATTAAGAGTACTCGAAGTTCACGAGTACCTACTCGACGTTTACGAGTACCCGAAATTAGAGAGTGCCCGATGACCAAATTCGGGTACCCGATAGTGGCGAGTAATGCAAAAACGTAACCCGGCGGGTACCGGACCCCACCCGAAAATCGGGTACCCGAGTGAATCGAGTACCCGCACAGCCCTAGCTAGTACCCTGTCCGCCTGGTTTCTCGCAGCGACGTTCTCCCGATTCTTCGAGTACACGATGTCGTGCTGTTTGCACGCGGCGTCGAGAGGATTGATGCCGGGATCGCCGCGAGCTAACCTCTCCGCTAATTCCGTCCCAGGTCCGTAGTCCTGGTGGCCGTGCATGTGTAATTCAATCGGAAGTTTGTTGATGATGCTGTTGATCAGCCCTTTGCCGCATTGGTGGCCACGTCGTCGTTGGTTCTTATGTCCGTGCACAATCTTCGTCACATACAACTGACTCTGACGCCATCGGTGACGAACTTAACGGACGAACGAACTTAACGAACGCTTAACGAACAATTCGATCATGATTTTCGACGATATAGCGTGCAAAAAACAGGACAATGTGAGAGCCTTCTTCTGCATGGGGCGACACAGAGACGTCGACTGTTTCCATCTTTGTGAGACGTACGCTCGTACCCCAAACATTTGGTACGCTACAACGCTAATCTGTTGGTACTCTTTCGCCAGGACGAGGTGAATCTGAAGGTGAATTCAGAGATTTGTGTTCTGTGTGTTGGAACGACGACAAGTACGCTTTCGTGGTTATCGACAAGGAAAGCGAGATGGACAAAGGACGATATAGAAAAGGATTCGACTGTTTTATGAGCATGAATAAGTGATAAGTGTATCATGTGCATAACGGGCGAGACAGTCGCGTTTCAGACACAGCTGTGTCAACATGCAGGGTACAAGTATTCGCGAACAACAGAAAGTTTTGGATCGTATCACGAGAGCGAGCAACGCGATTTGTCAAAAACATCGAATGCTAAAACGTAGTAATGTCAAATGATGATAACTTTTAAAAAATAATAATACAAAATATAAAACAAAAAAGATCATTTTTACATAATCATGAATATACATATTATATTATATGTATATTAATATTATATAATGCCTATACATGTATATTTAGGAGAAAGAAAATAACTTTTTCCAATATTATTTTTAGATTCAATGTAATTATTTATTGAAATAATATTTGTCCATCTATTGGTCGGGTTACCCTACCTCAATTTCTGAACATTACTAATTTTCAGTTTGATGACTCGGTTAACACAAATACCTTTGACTTGGATGACCTAAGCCATCGCCAGTCATAAATTGAAAAATATTAAAGAACAAGATAGGAACTGTGTACTACACGCCTGAGGTGTTTAGTTTACTTCTTCTGAAACCAAAACACCGCGATACCAATAATTATCCATTTCTTTATTCTCATCAATCATCGGCTTCATCGAACTACCGTGGACAGTAGCTCAAATAAGACATCAATCATACTTTGCATGCTCACACCTTTGAGCCCACTAAAGGGGCGTCCTTCACGCCAATGCTGAATCACCAAACCTCAGCAATATCGATGTCAATGGGTCAACGAACCCATGCTGCACAATTCGGATAGGCACTTTCATCTTGAATTCGCTAGAACTAACATAAGACAAGTTTAAGCCCAAGACGTTTGAGCTTAAAATTTGTACCAAATAAATTAATTCAAGTGTAGTTAAACATATCTTGGTTTCCAATACTCAACCGGGTACATTGAATACGAAGAATCATAACCGCCCCAACCCTCCTTTATCGATAATAAAAGAGGATACAACAGCAGCATCGCATATCTTGTTAATGACATGATAGCGGTTCGTCAAATTATACATTTAATTGTATCGACATGTTTACAAAGTCGTAACGTATCACCAGTAAAATTTGTTATATTTTGCCAATAACTATTAACCGACGATGAGTGGCAAACAATTAAAACTGATTATGAGTATCCTGGGAAGCACAAAAAATGACGCATTTTTTTCATAACTATATTAACTATTGGAAAATCTGAATTCCGATGAGGAAGAAAAGAATTCTTCGAACTACAGAACGTGTCTCTTTCCATATTTTTGCGATTTTTCAACTATAAAAACACGATTAGTAGTATTAGAAAAATGTATTACAGGTGGAGGTATTCCGATATCTGGAAGACAGTAGTAGAAAATGTATCAACGATAATCGAAGATCTCAATAATTACTCCGAGGCAAAAATATATTTTGGGCCGATAATCCACCACGAGATATTTCACGATAAAAAATTTACTGTATTATTAAATAGAGTTATTATTAATATAGCACTATTATACCTGTACGGCTATTCATTTATTTATGTATGCATAATATTGATCCTCAATTTACTATGTGAAGATCAAATCACATCAACTCTGTGTATAGCAAGAAGTTGAATGAACTCGCGACGTTAGTGCGCTGACAAGACAATTTCAAATTGGCTTTCATGAGATGTACGATTTATCGCTTGTAAGTGCCACTGCCAACGAGTATAGATGAAACACGTGTAGAATGAAAAACGTCATTTGTATTGCTTATTGTTCTAATTCGTCGAGATTTTTCAGAGAGTCGATAACCACACAAGCTTGCTCAACCGCTTCCACAAGTAATTCGTAAGTGCGCACATAGAAGGAACGATCCGAAGTAGTCCGTAGTGGCTTCACATCCGGTGTAGCAAGCAGGGAATTAGGAGAGGACCTATATGGATTTTAGAACTACATTTACTCCACGGAGTCTGTCGATTCATGAGATATTTGGGAAGGGTAGCCCAGATATCGAAAACATTAATGGGTCATCTTTTCTCAACAAACCTATTTCCAGTCTCGGTTGACGTCGCTCTATTAGTGTCCGTAAGGATGCAATTGCGTTTAGCAGAATCGCTCTCTTCTTCCATTCTGTTTAGCGATGCACAGAGAACGCTATAGACCATTTCGTACTTTGTATTTCGTACTGAATTGAACAAGCAAGGACCCAGGCATTGCTGGCACAAATCACCGAACGTTTTCAGCCTCTCGTGTCGCAAATTAGGGTTCTTAATCCGCAGCAGAACATGGCGCAAGTCGACCAACGACAATGTCCACAAGGAATCATGAAGCGCTGAAGCAGTCGTATACAAATGATACAACTGGGTGACCAGACTCGCGTGATAAAAGTACGACAGGTTTTTAATCTGGAATATTTCTGCTTCGAGATACAGACTCTTGTACGTCGGTTCCGGTGGTCCGGACGGCATTCCGTTGTGAATGATCTCATCTATTGTCTCTCGAATAGCTGTATTTCGAATACAGCAATCCAGATACTCATCAGCTTCCAATTGGCTTGTATGAATATTTTCAACTGCAGCGTGGCCACACATACGAATAATTAAGGCCGCTCTGGATACTATCGGTTGCGTTTCCATACGCCAAGATTCTGAAAAAGTACCAGCTTGACGCGACTGGAACCAAATGGGAAATTCAACCTTTTGTCCAGGAAGAATCAAGGCTTTATTCTTGTTGAAGAAAAACTTCGCATAATCTCTTGAAAACAGCGGTAAAATTTTTGAATTCGAAATGGCGTTCCGCCACTGATAGGTAATGGCTACAGTACCTGTGTTCTCAAAGTAAAGATACTTTTCAGATATCTGGTGTATTTTGCTTGGAAAGTTCAGGGTCCACGTAATCTCTTCAGAGGTACTCTCCGACGATTTGCAAATCGATTGTTCGTCTCTAGTTATTTCAAGATCATTGATTTTCAAGTTCACCACTCCAGCTGTGCTTACTGATGATTCTCGGATCTTGAATTCTGAATCCTCATATCCAAGGGACATATCCCCGATGCTGATCACCGAAACGTGTGCCACGTATTTTTCGTCGTGATTAAATCCTTGGCCTCGCGATATCAAGCTGGCCGCTTCCGGGATGCTAGGTTGTAGTGTTGCCATCGTGTCTGCCAATTCATGTTTGTTTTTTTTCAGATAAGAACTGCAATTCCGAGCAGGAACCTTCTGTAACGGATTCACTAAGTTCTCTTTTCTTATGGACATCGGCATACCCACGTACCCAAGTGCAGGAATTAAATTGAGCTCTTTTTTTGTAAGCCCAGGTCCAACTTTTGATAAACAGGAATTTCCGTGATTTGAAGATAACGGAGGTTCCTGCCAAAAGCCAAGGTCTCCCCGGTATCCATCAGGAACTGGTGATGCGGAAATCGTAGTGTATTCAATCAAATTACTCATCTCAAACTTGGAGCGTATTTTCTCACAGCTATTTATGACCATATTTGTTTTACTTTGTGATCCACCTTTGTCCAGAACTTGATACTGTTTCCGATGTCTCTTTAACCATCGTTTCCAATTAATCAACTGATGTTCCTTCGCGATGGGCTCGTCTCTCAGAAGAAGGGCGTCTGTAACCCTAACGAATGGTAGTAATTCGGGCCTTTTCGATGCCAATGGCGTATCGATTTTATTAATTTTTCGGCCATGATCCATTTCTCACACTACACACATAATGTGCACTCTGTGTAGTCAATGAATTTGAGTGAAACTTTTCCGAGCGCACAGTCGTGAGTGACCATCCATTGTGAAATTAACCTTCCACCTTGAAATGCGGCTGAAGGTATGAAGAACGATATTGGCCGCGATCAGCTTTCACTTTTGCTTGTTTATTACATAAGTTTTGTTTCAGATAACCTTTTTTGCTAGGTTACGAGAAAAATTTGGTATTTAAGGTGCCACCACTGATCTCTATGTTAGTATAGAGATCAGTGGGTGCCACAGAAGTGGCATGTCCTATGTATATTTTGTGACGTCAGAAGCGGTAAATTTTCGTCGACGAATTGAACCTAAACGGGGTGACGGATTTCACGAGAATAATTTTTGTCTAGAAGCTAAAATTGAAGTGTAGGCCGCTTGCTCAGAGATTTGCAATGTATATTAGCGAGTAATATGTATTCCGAATAATCGAAAATTATATTACATTTATACACATCCGACATGGCGGCATTAGAATCCTTGAAATTACCGACTTGACGTATTTTCACCGCATCTAGGAGATGAGAACGTTTATCACTCAGAAGGAAGGGGCCCGAGGTGCCCCCCCCCCCCCCCCCCCCCCCGATTTCGTTCATCTTGAGATATATTATTCTTCATCAAAATCTAAGCGGCACGTATTTTTTTTTATCTGCGGATAAACTGTTTAAAGGGGTGAAATCGACCTCCAGAGTTGGGCATCCCCAGCGGTAGTTTCGCAGTTTCGCATATTTCGAGTTGAGATATTTGAATGAAACCAATTGGAGAAGAATTTTCATGGCGAATAATGAAAAATGCATTTTGTCCGGTTACGGTGGGGTTAAGTGGTGGAAAATTATAGGAGTTGAAAGTTATAAATTTTTTATAACTGAAAAATCATTGTTTGTATTTCAATGCAATTAATTGCATTCGAAAGAGCAGAAAAAAGTAGGGAATAGGTGTTTTTGCGTTTCTCGAAATAACGTCACTTAGGGGGTGATCTACCCTTATACACGTGCAACCAAGTTCCCATTATGATCGCACTAATTTGGTTCAATTTGTCTAATTTAATATCACAAAGCTCTTTCTAAGCAACAATTAAGCAGCTCATTCGTTTCAGGTTGCATTCATCGCAAAAATCACGCCCTCAAATTTCGCTTCTGGCAGAGTTTCTTTCACGATCGCGAAATCTTTTGGAGCCCGGTATTTCAGTAGTTTGTGAAAAATAATAAATATTTCTAGAATCATATACATAGTATATTTAAATCGAGAATTATTCAAGAAAGAAATCATTCGTTAAGAAAATTTGCTTTGTTGTGTTTATTTTTCGAAAATCAAAGACAGGATATAACCCAACTCTAAAGAGCTACTCATTTGAGCGGGTGAAAAATCGTTCGCCGCGCTATCGAGCGGGCATGACGGTACTAACTATTTTCCGGAATGACGGCACGGAATGGACGGTAAAGTCACTAGAAACCGCGTTCCGCTAATTTCATTTCGTCGTATTTTTATGCAATGGTGGATCCGTCCGGATCCGCAGTTCATAACATTCTGTTTACGGCGTCCGCATCAGTAGTAGGTCATTTGGTCGGGTTTCTTTTATTTTGTTTTAAATCCCTGTAGGTATTTTATAGAGTATAAACTTAGAGTAATAATGAAAAGTATATATAGCCAAGCATTTAAAGTCTGTAAATGTTTTTGAAGAATCTTTACATACTAAGTTTTTCTTCATTCTGTAAATATCAAGATATAATCATTCCAAGTTTCATTTAAAAGACAAAAAATACCAAGAACCTTGATGTTAGACTAATAGAAATCTACACTCCAGCTTCTTTTGTGAGATAAATAAATGGAAAAAAAGTCGCTTCTTCTATTTCTGAAGTTCAAATTTTATATAGTTTGATGAGGATGAATCTCTAGCTGAATGAACAAGTTTTTTAAATTCTGTACAATTTTTTAAAAGATATAGGTGTGTGTATCCGTAGGTGGTAATGGTGGTAGAATATCGTTTAGTTATAAACTGGAACTATAAGCCAATTGTTCTACGACTGTGTATATTTAGAATGATTAATATTTGTAGTCATCTGAAATGGGCTTAAGTACACAGCAAAAAGTCTTAGATCCACGGTGCGATTATTAATCATGAGTGCTAACGATACATTTTGGATACTCTGTCGTAAATAATTTTTCTGTGCGAAATTGATGCATTTTTGCAATCCTTGACTAACCGAATTATCATTAACAGATACACTTTAGAAATCATAATTAAAATTGTTAAACACGTGTCTTTCTACGATTTGCAGGGTTATGTTCATGTAGATGTAAACACAAGTTCCGTGTTCCGTTCCGTCTATTTACATCTCCTCGCGTCCCACGTACCCAAATTCCGGAACGGAGTGCCGGAGGGTCAACTTTTATTTTATGAAATCATTAATTATAGCTACAAGATTCAATTTTACATGAAAGCAAATTATATAAATTGTGTATAATGATACAAATAATTTATCTAAATAGACAAATGAAGCCAAATAGCACAAATATGAATCGGCTCCGTTCCGTCGTTCCGTGCAATTTTGGTACATGGGGCGGGAGGGTTTTTCAAGAATTGGAACCATAGAACTTATACTACTGGAAGGGGAATAGCCCATTTCAGTAACGGGTGGAAAATGATGCTAACATGTTGAGACAGAGGCATACCTCTCTCTCCGTAAGGCTACCATAGCAGACTGCCTTGAGTATAGGCGCGGGGCAAGGGGAACAGACGTTACGGAGAAAGATAGATATACCGTGCGTTTTCGTGGATGAGCGACATGCCTAGATCCGAAGATAGCCGAACTTACGCCCTATTATATGCAATTAAGGGTACATGTCATATATATATCAGTATTTCTGACACTCCACCCTTGACGACAAGCTGTCAGTTGCTGTAGAGCCTTTGTATCTATTGGCCGCAATGTTTATAGGTTATTCTTTAATCACACGTAATTATTCGAAATCGATTGATCACTGATCCGCGTCATTCAGCTAGTTTTATGATTAAAGAATAACCTATAAACGTCGCCGCCAATGCACGTAGCCTCTACAGTAGCTGACAGCTCGCCGTCAAATGTCAAAAATACTGATATATATATGACATGTACCCTTAATTGCATATAATAGGGCGTACGTTCGGCTATCTTCGGATCTCGGCATGTCGCTCATCCACGAAAACGCACGGTATGTATACAAAGGTGTATAGCTCTGTCTCAACATGTTGGCGTCAAGTCGACGACGCTATTTCCCTTCCAGTAGTATAAGTTCTATGCTCGGAACGGACTCGAAAATCCACTAGATTTCAAATTTCCCGGTAGAAAGGAACGCTGAATTCGCCACTGCAGCGTCCGTCACCGTCAATTCCGGTCCATGTGAACGTAGGAAAATATTCTCAACGGAACGAAGAATGACCGGGACGTCTCTGATTGGCTCTTCGGAAATTCCCTAGATTCCGATTCCGTTCCGGTTTGGTGAATTTCGGCCCATGTGAATGCAGCCTAACAATCAGTAGTTGCGGGTCGCCGTCGTCTAACTATCACTTTAAATACTTTAATATTTGAATCTTATCTTACAACTTGAATTTAATGGTTTCAATTGAATAACTTGATAATTCGAGGAAGGATTATTTATCCTAATAGTTTATGTGAATTCGTTCCTACCTTGTTAGGAGTTTGTTGTGACTTCGAATTGTTGGCGGTTGTCGGCTGGTGAGTGTTGGGCTGTTCAATCCTTGAACGTTTTTGAAAAAATATTTAGAAAAATCGCTCCATCAATTTAAAAATTTAGCCATCTTCAGAATTGAATAAGGAATGCAATCATATTTTTTCAGAATTTAAAAAATGGCTTTAGTTTGTGAAAAAAATCGATAAACATTTTGATTGCTCATAAAACCAAAACTATATTTTAAAAAAATTTGAATAGTTTTATCAAAAAGTGTCTTTCATCACCTTCAAAACGCGTTTTGGAACATCTCTTTACGGTGAAGGGGACCCGAGATATTAATTCTCGAAGCCGCCCGCGCGCTACATTTATAGTGAAATGCGACAATTCATAACTAGCGTGAAAAAATTTTTTTGGTCCAACGAAAAAATATGGGTCCACTTTTTTCACGTAGATTCAACGTAAAAAAAGTTTAAAGCGATTAAAAAAATACGAGGTCAAAAAACATCACGAATTGGCCGATTTGAGGTGGAATTTCCCAGGTGTAACTCCGGTTACCTGCGTCAGGCGCACGGATCGTTCGGCCGTGAGGGAAACTCACGGTATAATCGGTATGGTATGGATGAAAAGTGCGCAGGAGTGCCCGGCTAGCAAATGATAGGTATTTTTTCAGGGGAATTAAAAATTGTTGTTCACAGGACATAGCTAGCTTTAGACGTTCGAATACTGAGTTATATCGATTCTATTGGTCTTACGTTCCAAACGTGAGTTCACATCATAAAATAAACAAGAACTATTATTTCTGAGTATTTGAACGTTACACATGGTAGCTTTATTGTTTCAATTCTCAGAGTCGCGTTCGGTATCTCGATTGATTATTCGCCAGCGGAAATATAATATATCGGCTGCGTGAAATAATATAGGGTGTTGGAATTCGTAGTTCAAATACGATCGTAGTTTATCACCTAGCGTGCTTGGACGTTGATATGTTAAAATTATAATTATTCAATCGTAAACCGAATGCATGAGTCATTTCAGGGTAATAGAGGATTGCTCTGATCTAAACTAGAGTATTAATAATATTTTAATAATGAATGCTGGTCTTATTTAAAATTAACATAACGTTTTCGAAATTCAACATTTTTTGTATCATATCTATCCTTATAAACATAGTCACACGGATGGACGGCTGACTGGTGACGAATGTTTACGTTACAGCACTTCAGTGCGTGATTTATTATACAAGGATCGCTTAGGCTTCTTGTCAGGTGTTCTTTCGTTTATCTGGAAAATAAAATATAATATTAGAATAATCGTATGAGAATTTCGGGAATTGAGCATTTGAATCTGAATCAATTGAACATTATTCGTTGCAGATTCGCATTAATAAACAAGTTATACAAAGAAATAAGATTTAGGTAATTGGACTAAAGGTTAAAATTCGAATAATATCCATTGTCGTACTACGTAAGATCTCACTATATCTAGTAATATAAAACAATGGAAAGTAGAAAGACTAGGGCGGTGTCCGAACGAACGTTACACCAGCGCCGACACGACACACGCAGAAACGGTCATACAAAAGTAATTCCTGCAATAGGGTTCTTGAGCTGGGCGCAAGAGACGTTTTACCGGCTGAGAAGTAGTCGGAGCTCGCTCAAAAGCCCTCAAATTGAAGATACTTCCAACTTAGTAGTAGATCCAATTTATGTTGGATCCATGTAACATTTGCGTTGAAATTATAGTATTGAATATAAGGTGTTTGACTTTGGTCAATTGTATATTCAAATAGTTATAATTGTATACAATGCTAAATTAGGTACTGATACTTTACATAATTTTCTGGTGGTTCAAAATAACATTGGCTTCTACCTATGTACAAATACAGTGCAACGTATATGCATTAATAATAGTAATAGCTAAATTATATCCTATATTACAATATGATCGACCATCATCGACTACGGTCAGCATACAAAGATACAAACTTTTATTACATACAGAACTCGCTAACTCCCTTTCATTACGTTTTGTTATCCTCTTAAGAGTCTTACGGTAATATACAAGCAATTAAAATTCCTGGTTGGTAAAGTAAAACTAATATTGTACAACTTTGGAGGAATGTTGTGATGGCTCGGTACCAACTTTTTCTAAAAAATCATTTAGTAAACCACAATGGCACTTTACAGTTTTAAATATTAATATATCTATGATATCTGTACATACTTATATGCATGCATATATCTACATGTATATATGTATATGTATGTAATCCATGTAAAACCTATCCAATAACATAGCAATAATAACAACAATATAGGACTGCTAATTCATCCATTTGCGGCAGTTAGGCGCGCCACATGCGCATGCTATTTTGTGCTGGTCGTCCTCTATGTCAAACTTATAATCGTACGCCAGCTGCAAGAAAAACGAAAGAGTCAATTAAATTTTCTGTCTTCTTCTTTCTTCAATATTGATAGGTAATATCGTATGTTGGAAAAGAATCTAGTTTCAGAATTACCTCTTCACCACGTGAGATTCTTCGCTTTGCAAAGATAATGATCCTGAGATCACGCTCAACTTCAACAATTTCCGCTACGCAATTTGGATTACACGAATGGTTGATGTAACGAGCTAGTCCTCCACATAGTGTTGCGTCCACTACTCGCTCTTCGTCCAGACGGAACATATAAATTCCACGATTCTGTAACATCCAAATAAAAACTCATTAAACTCCATGTGTCTTGTACTCAAATATTGGATTTACATTATACTCATTGATTATACTGTGTTAAGTCTACTGAAGAAGAACTGATTGTTGCAGGGTACACGTCCTATGGTACATCTGAACTTTTCAAAATGAGGAGGGAATATTCTGAAATTATGTCATTTCGAAACAAACCAATAATATATAAAGATCAAGTCAGTCTTATACTGTTGTGGGCAACACACTTCTTGTTCTCAACATTCACCACAAAAAAAATGGCTTAAAACAAAAAAATTTCGTATCCAAAAAATTAAATTCATGGAACGTTATTGGTTCGCCCCAAAATCATATCAATGTGGAGTATCCCCTCCAAATTTGAAAACATTTCAAAAAAACGATCCAATCTGTACCTTACGACAACTACTTTTTCTTCGGTGCAATCAATCACCGTGACATGAAGCTCCGTAAAATCTCAAAAAATTCTGAATTATGTCTCTGAAAATCCGAGTAATCAGCTGTAAAAAAACTTAGCCAATAGAATATTTGTTCACAGCGTAGCAGTAATTTGAAAAAAAATTATATCCAAGGTGTATACAAGCAGCAAATAAGTAATCAACACTCACTCTCGCTTCATACTGCTTTTCTCTAGTTTCAGCTAGTTCGGAACGAATGATTTCTCCAATGTATTCAATGACCATCGTATGCTTCTCCAAGTCCCGAGCTGCGTACAAGCCTAATCCTTGAATTTTTGATCTTGCTAAATAAACATTATTCCGCCACTCTTGTTTCATCTTTTTATATTGGGAGCTTTTAGAGTGCACAAACTGTTTTGAGTAAGGGCACGCTACTTCACCAGCAACAGTTGCTGTGGGCACAAAAGCTGCCCGTGCAGAAGATCCGGTACGTTGTGTGTGCGGCCTTTTCCATGGCAATTGATTCCTCAATCGAGCCTCTGTTCTTGCACTACCGGTTGGATTGATGGCCAGTGGCAATTCCAGCAGAGGATTCCTTCCATACTTAAATCTATAATCTGTGAGTGTTTCTATACCAGGTAAACTTTCGAGAACACGAACAACTGCCGGCTCAGTAAGGCCAAATAAATCCTCCCCAGAAACGTAGCGGGAAAATAATTGCACGCTGTGTGTAGTCCGGCGTAATTCTGCCAATGGTTCTAAAATACGACTCCAAACAGCGCGAGGCGTTGCATCTCGCAACTCAACATCCTCCTGAGAGGGTTCCTGAACTAGAACACGGAACTCCGGTCTTCCAGATACGTCATGAATCGAACACACGTATCTACAACGCTTATTTGGCCTCCTCATACTCCAGTAAAATCTGACTATCTTGTAACCAACTGGATAGATGTAGTGGGGCGTATGAAAGTTAGTCAGTTGATGAGGCAGTAATTGACCCACACTCAAGAATATCAGGCTTCCTACGCGGAGAAGATGATTATGTTCAGAATGATGCATCACAGCTGCTACTTGTCGATTCTCATCCCGATTAACGTAGACACGCCGATATACCGATAGTGTTGTCAACTCATTATCTTTTTCATTTTTCTGGACATGTAGCGAACAATATGTACTCTGTAAGGTGTAATACATAAATATAATTCATAACTTGTCTGAAAGCTGGAAAATTATAAATATATCAGGTCTACGACCTGGTATTACATATCCATTAGGGTGTCTGAAGAAAAAGTCGACACCTCCATTTCTTCTACTCCCACCTGTCGGGCTCATTATGGCAGAGCAAAATTGTAAAAATTAGACTGATTTACATATAAATTAGTATTTGCGGTTTTTGAGGTCGCTTATTTCCAACTGCAAGTCAAGATACGAAAAAGAAACATCGTGAATCGAAATAGTCGGCTGAGTCACATGGGAATTGCTACCTAGCGTTTTCAGAGTTCATCAATATGAATTTGGTGATTCTTAATTTACAATTAGATTTGAAAATCAAAAACCTTCAATCACCAATTTTTATGGAGGACTGTCTACTTTGTACAATTTCGGTATGCCATATCGAACCCGCAGTTTAAACCAGTGACCCGAAAAAACTCTTCTGAATGAGTTCCAAAAGGATGTTAGGAAAAGTGTAGGCTTTAAAAAGTAAAATAAACATACAAAGATGACTTGCGCCACCTCGCAGAATCAAGATGTAGAGCTGGTCTTGTGGGAGGATTTGTTTTGTGTGAAAAACCTAACATTCAGAGTGTTGAGAGTGGACAAATTGAATATCGATTCTTTTCTAGACACTTTAGTGTATGTATATAGATTGCCTACTTGCGAATTCAGATTGACAAATCATGGTAAGTTATCTAGATCCAAATATTTTTTTCCATCATCAATTGCGTTATGTGGATTTTAATTTAAAATTAATACATACCTTATTTTTATAAAAAACGCAACCATCCTTAACTGCACAGCCAAGATGGTAGACATTGGTGCAACGTATTTTGAAGCACTTTACAGTAGCTCCAGGTTTGTCACATACCATACAGTTGAGAACAAGACTATGTTGCAGTGCTGTGTCCAGATTCATAAGAGCACCATTTACTGTTTCGTATACATCATCAGACCAAAGTGCACAGTTAAGGTGCACCCATTTGTCAACGTCGAAATTCAATAATCTGGCAGGTCCATCTGCAGCACCGTCACCCTGGCTGTTGCAGAACATGCAGCGACGGCTGTCCTCAGCCTTTGCAGGAATCACAGTTACGCCTAATCGAAAGAGCATCTGAAAAAACGGAATGTCCAAAATGTATGCTAACTGATTTAAATATTGAGGATTTTACGAATTTATTAACGGTTCCTCCATTGTGTTGATCTTCGAGACCAGCGAGTAAGGTTGTACGATGGGTTTTTCGACACACTAGAAGCTTTCAGCTCGAAAAAATGATAAAAAACGTACAGTTGAACTTTTTGAAACTGCTAGAAATTTCACATTGGGTAATTTGAATATTGTATTAGGTTTGTCAGAAGTATAAACATGACATTGAAACATTTTTGCCGCTATATAATAAACACAGAGATAGATGAATATGAACATGAACATGAATGTACGATCATGCTTAGTAATATTGCGCAAAATAAAATGAGATTGTTCATTACCTCTGTGATCTCACGGTCCGTGGGCTTCTTATATTTGGTTGCTGGCTGAATACCACCTAAAGCCCACGATTTATATCTGAGGCCTCTCCAAACTTTTGTTGGAGGATCAATAGAATCATCATAAATTGATTCGTCGGTAGCTGAGTGTTTCTTCGGCCTCTTATCATCGGCTGTATCATCCTTATTTTCAAATACATGTAAATCCGTATCGTTTTCGGTTTTAATTCTCAGTTCTGTCTCAATTTCCATTGCCTCTATTTTTGTACTCTGAATGTGTTCTACTGATTGTTTTGCAACAAACTTTTTCTCTTGTATTTCTTTCTTCAATTCAGTTTCGGCAAATCTGGACTGAGAGTTCTGGCACAAATGATCCACAATCGATGCCGCCTGTATGATTAATTATCATGTATACAAACTTGCTGATTATCTTAAATTTATTGTGTGAAAAATTGGAACATTTGCCATCAAGCAATTGTACGTTTGTTATGACTTGTTGATTGAATATTCTCACATCAACTTGACTCATATTATGATTATGTATTGATGACCAATAGTTGTAAAAATTATAGCTATGACAATTACTAAGCCTACCTTTTCTTGGGTAGCCATTGGAGATCTATGTATCAAAGCAAATTGCATATAGCAAGCTGCTGAGCAGAAACAGAGCTCCTCGCCAGGCTCTGATTCTTCTTTACTCAAGAATGGCAGATCTGAAACTTTTTTCCGTATCAAACTGTTCAGGATGACCACATCACAGTGTCGACAAAACTTAGCTGCCCCATTGAGGATGCTTTGGATGTCAATAGGAGCTGCAAGTTCAATGTAAATATGTGAGAATGTTTGAAAATTTTATAGAGAAAGGTCGATATTTGATACAATCTATGAATTTTGTTGCTGGACCTGGCGAGTTTTATGAAAACCACATTTTCACAGTATCACTGTGGACTAAGGAAATTGCATGATTATGACAATGTTTACAGGAGGAGATTATTTTGATGGAGAATATGTGGCTAAAAATGCGTCGAAACGAGAGAAATTTCTGACAACATTGCATTTTGTTCCGTCTCTCTCTTATATATGTATGTGAATTGTTCCAAGTGTTTGCAACGTGACAATACGTGAGAAGAGTATTCGTAATTCTTGATCTCTGTAAAGTTGAGATATCCTGGGCTCAACAGACACAGGCAAAAGATACTCTGTGACTTCACGTGCGGATGATTTAAGCCTGACGATTTTGTGCAAAATTCAAACGTCTTATTTCAAAACTCTATTTGATAATATAGTTGAAGTTGAGGATACAATTGATTTTTCATCAATCGTGTGCGCTGAAATTCTCAGCAACTTCCTGATTATTGAATAGTATTGTAATAAACGAAGAACCGTTGTTATCACAAAGACCCACCTCCTTCTTTGCCATCTTTTCCTTTTGTCCTGTAAAGTCCCAGCTTTTGGCTTGGTGGGGTGGTTGTGCGCTCAACTATTTGATAACCCGTTGGCGGAGCAATGTTCAAGATATTAGCCAAATCTTTCAGTACTCCCATAATATCATCGGCAGCTTGACTGTTCAAAGTTAGAGTCACGGTAACATTACCATTATCTCGCAATGGCATGGGGGGTGATTTTCCAATTCTGAAAGTGAAGCAATCAAAGTCAAAAGGTATTTCACTTGAACTTGGCGATCTATGTCACACTGGCACCTCGGATAGTGACGAAACTATTTCGACCCCAGCTTTACTTCATGTAAGAAAAATCAAAAGCCATTATTTTTCGTAAAAACGTATCCCGCCTTGGATAAATTTACAAGTTTTCATTAGCTACTTTTTTAGCACAATGCACGACATCATGTTACAGAAAATTATTTGAATACCAGAAATTACAGTACAAGGAATTTTCATTATTTGACTGATCATTTCAGAAAGAAATGATCCTACTCTGACCAATGATAACAAAAATTATTCGACACAATTCATTTGGTTAAAAATGATGCGATTTGCGTTCACATCCTTTCCGTCTCGCATTCATGGTAGAAGCTAAAGATTATACGAGTTCCACTATACAATTTCAGAACCGAGGTGAGCGCTCTCTCTTATCTCCTCTTTGTTTTGAATCATTATTACCTGGATACGCCAAAATTTTCTTTATCCATTTTAACAGAATCTTTGGTGAAACCTGGCTTGAGTCTAATCGGAATTGGTGAAACTAGCGGTATCACAGGAGACACCCTCTTCAGCCAATCCGATTCTTCGTCAGACTCTTCGTCTATTAATCTTAGTCCAGGGAATCGATGAATAAACTCAGGGATCACACATTCAGGAGATGACGAGCTAACAATGGTATCGGGTGTGTCAACATCACGGGTCATAGTCAAGGGATTGTCCTTTTTATCGTCAGCTGTAATGCATGTAATTGATATAGGACGCCTAATCATCATAGGGGAGTACTTACTCAGAAAAAAATTAATTCTTTAACTCTATGTGATTTGAAATATAATCATGCAGAAAAACGAATGATTTCACTAACAATTGGTGTTTATAATCACGCTATTGAGATTCGATATATGCAGTCGATTATTCTGTTGTAAGGCGTTGTTCCTAATTTTATTGCATAGTTTAAACTTACACTCGTTTAATTTAAGAGGGGCAAATTCTTGGTCATAAAAGCCTCTTTGGGTGGAAGGGATCTGCTGAGCCGGAAGTGGTTCAAGTTCACCAAACGGCTGGGTATTGTAATGATCAGCTGTCCCTTGTAACAATGCAGCACCATAAGAACCCGTTAAATCTCCCGTACGAGTATTGTATTCCCTCTGAGTGCCGATCTTATATAAATCTCCAGAGCCGAAAATAGGACAGACGCCATAAGCTCTGCCAAGCAACGGCTCAAGAACTGCCATAGGTTGAAGTTGTCGTAATTGAGACATCAGGTTGTCAACAAAAGTGTCATAATCCTCTTCAGGGTGAGAAACTTTTCTCGGTCGTTTTTTTTGAGGAGCAGCTGTAGCATCTTTTCCTTGGCTTTGTCTACGTTTTTGTTGGTATTGACGTCTCTTCAATTTTTTGAGATCTGAAAGTATTCAAGTATGCATCAAGTCATGCTTCATAAGGATTTTAATTATTTCCTGTAAGCAAAGAAGACTGAAGAGAAAAAATAACTCACCAATTTTATCGTTCATGGATCCGTCAATGAACTCATCTTTGGCAGTGAGAAGAAAGTCTTTGGTTTCAGTTACATGTGTGGGAGTGCCACCAGATAGTACTTCGTCTAGTATTTCTTTTTTAACTTCGACTAAAGGCACTGTGTGTTGCGTAAGAGCACCCTGTGACAGCTGAGCTTGGTGTCCCATTTCATGGGAGACCGGGAGAGGCACTGATGGTTGTATTACATTAACGTGCGAAGATTTTTGAGCAATGTGAGATACGCTCTGTGGTATAAGCGGTTGACTATTGGACTGAGATACTTGTGGCTGCGATATTGGGACTAATGTTGATTGTGGTGTAGGTTGACTAACGCTTCCCACTTGCTGCGCAGCCTGTCCGTGCTTAGAAGGTGCTGTGACCGTCAATGGTTTAGTTTCTGGCATTGGTTTTGACGTAGGCGTAGATGTTGATACTGGCTGTTGGGGCGTTTGTGTTATGTTTGTGTTTATTGAATCTAGAATAGTCTTAATCGGTGATTTGGTCATTGTCGACGTTGCATTTTGCGTTGATGAAACTATTGCTTCCGTTGATACCGGTTGCATTGATGGTGCTTGTTTAACTGTTGATATAGCTGTTCCTGGTTGAAGTCCTGAATTCGTGGTCGAATTCAACTTAGATTGTTGGTCCAGTGATTGTAGTTTTGAAATACTATCCGTCGCCCGCTGTGTAGATTGTTGAGACACAGATATCATCGAGCACAGAGATGTAGATGGTGACACTGCAGATTGCTCTTCCTTGGTAGGCGAACTTGGTGTTTTTAACGGTATTACTGGATGCGAAACAAATGAGGTTTCTCTATTCAAGATTTGTTTAGGTGTAGGCTTATTGAGTGTTGCCTCGTTGAGCAATGGTGGAAGAAGAGACGACGGTGTTGGTGGTACAGGGCGGGCCAACTGAGCCTCGAGAGATGGAACTAATGGCAAGTTAGGTCCTTGACTAGTCCCGGATGAGGAAATTGTAGTGGCACAAGCCGTGTTTTGTAACAGCTGTTTCAAGAGAACATTTTGAGACTCTTCAATCCTTGAGGGATTAACGCTAATTTTATTTGTTTCTATTTCCGATCTAGTAGTAGTAACAGTTTTCTCCGTATTTGTTTGAATTCTTGTCGACGCATCCTCTGGATTTTTCTTAATAGTTGCACTTTGGATCAGGACTTCCAATTTACTTGATTTATTATCAATAGGCAAATGTCCTGTTGGTTTATTGTAGAGTGTTTGACCAGATGTCAACTGAGTATGAAGCAGTGTGGGGGCCTGGGATAAAGTAGATTGGAGTATGCTGGTAGTAACATTGATAGTCACAGGAGTGGTTGTTATTACCGGAGGCACTATTGTTCTTAAGCATTGCATTGGCGCATTAACAGTGTTTGTAGTTGAGCTAACGACTACTCTGGATGGATTGGAGGAGACACTTGTGCTCACTTGTAGTATAGCCTGAAGATTTTGAGTACCTGTACGTTGCACGCATGTTGACGGTACAGAGCTAAGTAAATTACTTGTTTGGGTGAGAACCGTGCTTGTCCTGTGTCCAGCAATAGTTGGCTTTGCAGAATTGGTTCCAGCAAGCATAGCATTCAACATTGCATTCGATGTTATCGAGACACCTGAATTTGACGTAGCTCTAGAAATTATAATAGAAGTATTCTGCATACCAGTGTTCACTGTTTGTGTCTGCATCGTACTTGAATTTGTCCTTGAATATTGTTCACTAGAAGTGGGTTTACATGTTGTCGAAATTACACTAATGGTAGAACTTTGGGTTTCCTTTGAATCAACAACTTCATTAGTACCACTGCCTTCTGTATCAGTTTTTGTGTTAGCGCTTGTGCTTGTTGTATTTGGTGTTTGTAATCGATGATTAGTATCTGTAGAAGAAACCATCTGTAAATTTGTTGATATACTGCTGGTTGGTAATACCATACTTCCAAGTTTAGCAGCTGATGTTATTGACGATGCTGCGGGTACATTTGCTTGATCTGATATTGTGTAACCCTGCGAGTGATTGGACTGGAGAGAAGATAATAATGTCCGTAGCTGATGAGATACGGTAGCAATGTTTGAACTTAGCTCGGTTGG